>RXPK01003968.1:0-97260 GCA_004143645.1 Protaetia brevitarsis | reverse complement strand
TATATATAACCACAATGTGTTCACTTAAGTATAAGGATCAAATAGGAAATCATTTTTTTAACATTTTTTTGCCACTGCTAATTACAATAACCAAAAATTCCGCGGGGATAACAATGAAATAATATGACAGATGGCGGTAGCATTATGGTACCAATCCCACAAAATAAAATACTAAAAACAACGCGGAGAGATACATACATTAAAGCACTGCTTTCCATTGCTTCTGATGGCGTCGTCCACTATGTATGCATCTTCATTTCAATTTTCTTTTTGTTTCTCCATCTTCTTGGGATATAGAATGGAAACCATTTTTCCAATCCATTTAATGATTTCCTAAGCATGCTGTGCCAATTTTGATTTTTCGCTTTCTCGTCTCCTGCAAACTTTTTGTATTCTTTTGTTCTTATTATGAGCGGTCTGCTTGTTTCACCAATGTGTAGTAGCATCTAACAGTCATATGGAATGCTGTATATGCAACTTTTGGTAAGTTGATTTATGTTATCCGGTTTCGTCCTAGTTATGTATGTATGAATGGAGAGTGACATTACACTGTAACCTAAGAGATCTATTGTGTCCCCTATTCTTGCTGTTTTACAGCGGGCCTTCCAATCCTATTACTTTCAAAAAATAAAGGATACGAGAAGGCCTCAGGTTAGATAAGTCTTCTTTTTCGATTTCACATGCTCTCAGGTGCAAAACCACTGAGTTGCATAGTGCTTCGCAATTTGAGAGGAGATAAATGGGTGTTCCACCATGCTCCCCACAAAATCTACATCCAGATTCTTTCGCTAATCCAAGCTTACTCAGATGTCCCCAAAGCATTCCTGTTAATATGCGAATATTATTCTTGCTCAGGTTGATGCATTCTTCTTCAACTTTTTCTGGTTATAGGTTTCCAGAAAAGTTTTACATTGCCTCATGCCGCGGAGATTCTCCCAATAACTGGATCTTCTCTGCTCCATTCGCTTTCCAATTTCTTCAATACGAATGGAATTCCAGTCCTTGTTTTTGCAAGATTATCCGTTATTTCGTTTCCTTTCACATCTGTGTGACCTGGAACTCACATGAGGGTTACTTACTAATTTCCCTAAGTATTCCCAGATCATCTTGGACCTGATTTCATGTGAGCGCAACCCCTTGTGTGGCTTGGCAACTTGGCAAGCAACTTGATTAAAAAATAAAATGTAATATAGTCCGATTGTACGTCGCTAGTACTATTTGTACCAACTTCGGTTTCGTTTGTACCTCAAAAGATAAAAAACCAAGGTTTAAAAAAAATGTTCAGCAAGCAATATAAGATACTCAAAAACCGTCAACGTCATCTGAAAAGAGCATCGTTTGTACTTCCTTTCAAATCGTTTGTACCTGAAGGAAGCCGGAAGTAGAGACATTTGAAAATGTGTCAAATTTTGCTAATTTTTGCGATATCCCAAAAAATAGCAAAATTTCTCTCTGCGACATATTTTTAAATATCTACTTTCGATTTGGTTTCAATACAAGCAATTTAAGAAGAGGTAGGAACGATGCTCTTTCGATATCTCAAAAAATAGCAAAATTTCTCTCTCCGATGTAGAAGCATTTGAAAATATAAATGCTTCTACTTTCAGTTTGGTTGGAGTACAAACGGTTTAAAAAGAAGTACAAACGCATACACATTATGCTCTTTCGAATAGCGTTGGCGGTTTTTGAGTATCTTATACATATATACTAAGCTAATCTGCTAAGTTAATACCGGTGATGGCTGTTTCACTATCAGATAGAATGATAATCTCCTGCTTTCAGTAATTCCTGTCAATATTGAACTGGACGCATTTTTCCACTCTATTGAAAATTTCCGCCTGGAAGATACTGGGATATTTTTTGTCCTAGTTAACTATGAACTTGTTGTGTTGGAGGTCCTTATCGCCGTTCTACGTAATGTCTTATTGGTTGCCTATCCTTCTAATTTTTTTTCTGATGTATGGAAGTGGAAGCCCAAACAACAATTCATATTCCAATTCAACATGTAAACTAGTGGAAGTCTGTTTGGAATAATGTAGGCTACCTATACAATATTTTCGTTAAAAACAACCTGTACGCCTATAACACGATAATGTTATCCATCACACTGTCGTTGTTAAAATTAGTAATTCTCAACGAAACTACACAGTTAAGTGATTATTAGTCCATTAGTCACGAATCAATAACCATTTATCGTTTCAGAAAGAATTCATGGCGACCAATACATGAGAGATACTAATACCGCATTCTTTAAATTGAAGCCACAACCATTTGTTGCACTCTTTATCGCCAAAAATTCTTTTCACTTGACTTGTTATTCGATTATATTTAAGTTCTTCATAAATGTCCTTAGTTTAAAACAATTATAAATAATAGCAATGCGTGTGTAAACGCAATAAATCTAAATTCTTTACAGCTCTGAGCAGATGGCGTTTTACTAATTTCGAGAGTCGTAGTTTGGATGTGAATTTAAAGTCTGGAGGGTGGCTGCTGCAGGGTTTGATACACGGGGGGCGATAGTATAAGGGTCATTGTACGAAGGGAGGAACTGTACGGCTTGAAGAGGCTGCATCCTTTCTCTATTTTAAGCAACCGTATTGATGTAAGGTGTGTATATACTGGCTGATTCATTCTCGACCTCCATCATGAGCATAACCATTATTATTGAAGACAAAAAGTAGGTTTAGAGTGTTCAAAGTTAAATTTTGCGTTTGTTATAAATGAGAAACTGAACCGCCCACCATAAAGAGAGCAAAAAATACACTTACCTAATTGTAAATCTTATTTATTTTACGGAGAAATTCTTCTAATGAAATATCTGTTTAGTGTTTTAAATATTTAGCTATTTTTAACATGACGTCTTTACCAACAGGTTTAATTAATCATTTCAACATTATAATAAATATAATTTTATTGAGTCTGTCTATGTCTCAAAAATTAACGCAAATTTTATAGTAGGGTAAACAGTCTAGTAAGTGACAGGTACCCAATGAATGACCATTACAAACTATGCTAAAGGTTTTTAATAAACCTTTAAAATGAACCGTTATACTACTTGATTTATTGCATACATCGTTTCCTATGTGATACATTGCGCATGTACCAAACTGCTAACCTATTCAAATAATTGTGCAAACGGCTGAAAAAGTTCGAGTGTATCGGCAAAGTGTTCTGTGTCTCTGAAGCTACTAAGAGCCGTTTTACACGTACGAGAATTTTTACATAAATTATCCCGAAAATTTTGGTCATACATTTGGTGGATACTTCAGGTCATTTTACACAGGAAAAAATTTTAACCGGAATTTTCACGATATTTGTTGTTGTAAGCATAGAAATCCTAAACAAATAGCTGTTAACCGATAAACCAGCAAAATATCGATCATAATTGTTTAGATTTAGGTTACAACTTAGAAGTGCAAATGGAACTAACCTTATTCCTGTGTAAAACGACTTGAAAGTGTCTCGACAAAATTGTTACGAAAATTCTCACCAAAATTTTCGGGCTAATTTTTGTTGTGATTTATGTAAAAATTCTCGTACGTGTAAAACGGCTCTGAGGTAAGTAAAATTGCATCAATTCATAAAATGTGAGAAATTATTATTTATATTAATCTTGTTGGAGTAATATAAATATGTTTCACGTATATTCCTATAAAATTAACAAATTTGATGGTTTTGAAAGGTTAGATATATTTCCCAATTATATTGGAGAGCTGGTCAACCACCGGTTACATAATAATTCATTTTGCTATTGAATAGCCGATGTGGTCATTTACTGGGATTGACAGAAAATCTGAAAATGCATCGTAAATGCATAATTTGTAGTATTTTTGTCGGTTGGTAGCAGCATTTAACAATACTGAATATTCGCATTTCTAATATTTGACCGGCTAAATGAATAAAACTGAAGAAGGGTCATTTACTAGGTTCCACCATCCAATGAATGACCATAGCATCTTTTTTTTATGTAGTGTGTCGTAAATGAATAAAATTATGCAATTAATAATAAGCACTCTTCAAATCAGTATATTTAAATATGAACTTAAGAACTTTCATTACAGATGGCAGAAACAAGGAGACCTTATGAAAGGTTTAATAAGTATACAATTGAAGATTTAAAAAAAGCAATAGCAGCAATTCAAGAAAATAAAATGAGTGCTAATAAGGCGAGTAAACACTATAATATTCCTAAAGGAACACTTATAAACGAACTTTATGGAAAAAGCTCTGCAGAACTTCGGAAAATGGGCCCTTCGACTGTTCTTTCTCCTGCCGAAGAAGATAGATTGAAAAATTAGATCTTACAGGAAGCGAAAATTGGTTTTTCCATGCATTCCGATGAGATCAAAGATGTTGATGATCCAAGCTGTTATGCAAGATACAAATAGAGAAAACCCATTTTTAGATAATAGACCAGGCGAAAAATGGTTGAAAGTGTTTTTAAAAAGAAAGCCTGCAATAAGCGAAAGAAATGCGGAGATTATTTCTAAAGCTCGCGCTAGTGTTACGGAGCAATATATTAGAAACTGGTTTAGTGAATTACGAAATTATATAGAAGAGGAAAATGCTTTAGACATATTCGAAGATGGAGACCGTATTTATAACGCAGAAGAGACGGGAATCCAATTATGTCCTAAAACAGGTAAACTCCTTGGTACGAAACATTACAGAAATTTTTACGACATAGCAGTAGGCAAAGAAAAAGAATGCATTACTGTATTGGCAAATTTTTCTGTCAGTGGAAGAATTGCACCACCTTGCATTATTTTTCCTGGTAAAAGAATACCAAGAGATGCGGCTAATTCAGTACCCGATCATTTTGCAAAGTTTTAGCCAAAGTTTGGTCAGAGTTCAACCAAAGTTTTAGCCAAAGTTTGGTCAGAGTTCAACCAAAGTTTTAGGCAAAGTTTAGTCAAAGTTTAGCCAAAGTTGCCGTCAAAGTTTTAGCCAAAGCTTCGCGAAAGTTTTAGCCAAAATTTTAGCTAAAGCTGCGGCCAAAGTTTAAGCCCAAGTTTAGCCAAAGTTGTGGCCAAAACTTTAGCCAAAGTTGCGGCCAAAGTTTTAGCCAAAGTTTGGTAAGAGTTTAGGCAAAGTTGCGACTAAAGTTCCGCCTCTGGCGATCGCACGTCTGAAAGCTCGTCAGAAAGCGACTAATGTATTTTTTTTGTACTTAAAATAGTAAATTTTACTAAATTCAGAATTACCAGTGGTTAGTTTTTCTGTTATCATTAAGAAATGTCACTAAATCATTTTTTGCCAAGAATTCATACATTTGGCTCAGTGTGCAACGATAAACTATGCAGCACTCTTAAGATTATGTATTATCGTTAATCTAACCAACATATACAAAACCTCAAATTTTTAAAAATCTCATTTACTTTAAGATCTACGTAATATCTAAAGTAGCTGTTTACTATTCGCTGCTAATATCTAATGCAAAGAAGAGTTTTCGAAATAAGATACATATATAAGCAATAAGTTATAGTGTGTACTGATATAAATCCAGCTTTATGTTTCACAACGTGATACAAGGCAAAAGGCAATATTACACTTGGTGCTTCAGAACGGTTTCATTGTTCAGTAGGTATACCAAAAAATTGCTGCAGGAAAGTATTAGTACATAGTTCCTTTCGGTATTGATTAGCTGTTACGAACTGGTAATCGTACTTAAATTAGCTGCTACAAAATAGCAGATTGCTTCACAGCAATCCGTCAGTTCCTAATAGTTGTTATGCCCTAATAATTAGGAACAAGTATTCCTTTAGAAAGTATGGAATTTACGGATGATTGTGTAGGATTTAATATAGAGGAAATTATATAAGATTTTCGTAATAATTGATATAATATCTTCCATATAGCAATTAATTAAAAAAGTCTAGTCTGCTCAAGTACTAATATACAGAATATGAAAGCCATTTAGGATTTGATTAAAAAAATATTGAATAAATGCGCGATATCAAAAAATACTTAAATCTTCCATAAGAATATAGACTGTTTCAATCGTTGTCGAATTGATTACAACAAAAAATTGAGTTGATGAACCGAAAAAAAAGAGCATAAAAGGTAATAACCATCCGAGAACGAAACGAACTTACGAAATTACTGGGGGTCGATCGAGCATATTGGTGCATGTGTATATTAGGTGTATGTTAACATCTGCAGCTGTTCTATAAGGGCAGGTGGTTCAGCATCTGCCGTTCGAGCCGGATCCCGAAGACTAGTCCTGTTAAAGGTTGAAGCGCCTGTTTTATCCGCGCCGGCTTTCATTTGTTTTTCATCGCGCACGTGATGTGACCAAGTCCGAAAAAAGAGGTCACACAAATTTCTACTATTTACCAGCGGGGTTAAAGCACCAATTAAATCAATACTATGAGAAATAACAATCTGTCGGGGTACCACATAATATAGTGAGTAGTATACAGACGTGAAATATGCATATATGTATAATGTATATGTGCTGTTGTTTCTTTTTATTTTGTAAAATTGAGCTCTCTTCTTTGGCGCGTACGGTTCTTATTGTTATTGGTAGTATTGAATTTTGTAATATTTTTATACTTAGGCTTTGAATCACTTTGTTTGATTTGTTATCCATTTACAAATTTTTTAATTGTACGCTACTGGTTTCGTCTTAGGCGAACTTCATGAGGCAAAAATCAATAGCAGTAAAGATTAGTCAAAGTTTTTAGTTTATTAGTTTGTTTTTTTTTACTAATCTTCACTGCTATTAATTCTTGCCTGATTATGTCGCGATAGAATGAAACCCGTGGCGTACTTTTAAAGAATTTATGAGGAAATAGACCGTTTATTCTAACTCCACCTGATGGTATACTACTTATGACTTTGTTTTAGAGTAAGATTTTTTCTCAAATGTAGTTATCACATAGAAAACTGGTTGAACCTATTACAATTAAGAAAAAGTTATAGTGGCATTATAAACAATATTAGTCCAATGAGAATTGGACATCTTACGTCTGACTTGGTTAAAGTTACATCGGGAGTGCAGTAGGGATCCCATCTTGGCCCGCTCCTCTTCCTTATCTGTTTTAATGATATTGTGTCATGTTTTCATTTTTCAAAATTCCTCTTATACGCTGATGACATTAAAATTTTTACTGAAATTACTTCTATTTCTGATCAATTCAATTTACAGCAGGATTTAATACGATTTCAACAATATTGCATTATTAACAAACTCTCTTTAAATTTAGATAAATGTAAAATTATTTGCTTTACGAGAAATAAAATTAAATACAATTTTCCTTATTCTTTACATAACCATTTGCTTTCCGGTAGTTCTAAAATTCGTGATTTGGGGGTACTACTCGACACTAAACTATTATTCGACAAGCATGTTTATTATGTGGTTAATAAAGCATTTAAAAAATTGGCATTTATTATCCGCTTAACAATTTTTTTTTCCAAATTATCAACATTTACTACCCTTTACTAGATGCTGCGCATCTAGGAGTAGAGGAAGGTGGTACTTGAGGAAGGTGGTTTTTTGAAGTCGGTCCATTCACTTGCAAATCATCTTTTATAATGTGCAGTACGTTTTAAGTAGTTTACTTTTGTTCTTACTTTTGGAACACCCTGTATAGTTGAAAATATTTTTAGGTTATGCAGCATTGAATTCTGCACAACTTTTGTAGAAAAGTTTTTGTTGTACGTATTATATACACGTGATTCTTGAAGACACCGAATATGAGATTATCTTTACTTAGGGCTAATTATATAAATATTCTGCGTTTAAATAAAATGATCCACTCTCATAATAATAACTACAATTCCAATTTGACGATTTTTATATTTATTAGTTTTTATTTATCCTTCGCGAGATCATATTTATAGCCAACGTAAATTCCATAATATTGACAACTCATTAATTTACGTTGCTCGACAAAAAGTTATATTAGACGTTTGTTAGATAAAGCACAAAAAAAGCGAGGAAAACACAGCTGATACATTTTGTTTTAATAAGCTATATATATTTCAGTGCTTATTCCGCTATCTATATTGTCTGCTTATTATATAGATTTTTTTTTCGTTTGCTGTCTCGATGTAGGCAGTTATTTCACATACGGTATAACATCAATTTGTTAATTAATTGAATAGAAATAGTATTTTTCCCTTTCCCTTTTTCTCATTTCGTTGTCCCTTTCCGTATCTCTATTCCTTTATCTATTTCTGTTTCCTATTATTCTCTCTTCCTGTTCCTTATTCCCTTTCCTTATTTCTCCTATTCCTTTCTTTCCCTACCTTTCCCTAGTCCTTTCCTATTCCCTTTCCCTATCCCTTTCTTAACCCTTCCTTTTCCATTCCTTTCCCTATTCATTTTCCTCATTCCTTCCCTATTTTCTCTACTTATGTCCTATTTCCCTTTCGCCATTTCCTGTTTCCCATTTTCTTTCCCCATTTTCCGTTTCCCTATTCTTTTTCCCTATTCTCTTTTCCCATTCTCGTTCCCTATTCTCATTCTCTATTCCTTTCCCTGTTCCCTCTTCCTTCCCTATTCTCTTTCCCTATTCCTTCCTTGTTTCCAATTATCTATTTCCTTTCCCATTTTCCTATTCCTTCCTATTCCTTTCCCATTCGCTTTCCCTTATTCCCTTTCCCATTCCCATTCCTTTCCCATTTCCTTTTCCATTCCGTTCCCATTCCGTTCCCATTCCCTTTCCATTCCTTTCCCTTTCCCATTCGCTTTCCCATTCCCTTCCCATTCCGTTCCCATTCCCTTTCCCATTCCCTTTCCATTCCTTTCCCATTCCTATTCCCTTTCCCTTCTTTCCCATTCCATTGCCATTCCCTTTCCATTCTTTTCCCATTCCCTTTTCCCATTCCCTTTTCCATTCCTCCATTCCCTTTCCCATTCCCTTTCCCATTCCTTTCCCATTCCTTTCCCATTCCCTTTCCTTTCCCATTCCCATTCCCATTCCTTTCCCATCCCTTTCCCATTCCCATTCCCTTTCCCATTACTAACATCCCATAAGTTACAGCTTTAAAAAAATAGTTGGCGATTTTCCCTATATTTCGATTTTCTTCCCACTTTATTCGCCATTTTATTTTCCAAAAAAATATATATCAGCATCAATGCAACGATCCAAACACCCACAAATGTCTGTTGCAAATGTCATTTTTTTAATAATATTCCTCCATTTTAAGTCGCGCCATCTTGTTTTTGATTCTATATTCGCAAATAGTGACCCAAAAAAATCGCGTAAAAATCCCCGATATTATGTCTGATATTTTATTTTCTACGTAAAATAAAAACTAAAAATGGAATAATAATTATAGAAAGTATTTCTTCAAAATCAAAAATAGAACTGTAATCAAAGACCAAAGTCTTCGTTGGACAGTCTATATAGTCAAAAATATTTTTAAGTTATGCCCATCGAATTCCAATAATTCGAAGTTTTAAAAATTGAATTTCCCGCTGTTATTGTGACAATATTTTATAACATTTTCGACTTACCGCATTTTTATGCACTAATTTATGTTTTATTTTAAATATACAATTAATAAAAGCGATAGATACATACATTCTCACGCGTAGTGTAATAAATCGCAAAACGCTGTAGATTTCATGCATTCAAAATAAGATATAATATGTGCTATGCGAAAGTTAATAGGCATTTGACGAATTAAATAAAAGCAAATATTCCGTGTGTTGCTTGCTTTAACATAAAATATGTTTTAATTTCATTATAAAACGAATATTAAATCCATTGAGCCAATATGTATATTTGGTTTTATTTTATTTACTGAACTGTTACTTGCTTTGACTCCTTTAATATTCATTTCATAATAATTTTGCGAATTGACAATTCATTTATGAATGCTCTACCTCTTCGCTGCGCGCGCAGTTAAACCACTTTCATTCGTATCGCACCGACTCTTCGCTTATCTTATATTTTTACGCGTTTGTGCAACGGAAAATTCCACTTACGTTTAATCACGTCAGATCACGTTTAATATTTGTTTGGTCCTAAAATTATTTTATACATCAACATTAAAAAAAATCTTACAAAACTAAACCTATATTTGTAATCAAAGTAATGGCTGTAGTAAATTTATTTCTTCAAATAATTATACACGAATACATTTTAAGTATTTGTAAATTATGTCATTTAAACACGCGGGAATAATCGATGGCCAAAATAAACAACAAAAGAAAAGTATACATATATGCCGACAATACTTTCGAAAGCTAATCCCCTTGATATTATATGCGACAAACACGCCGCCAATCCTTTCGGCTAGAGATTTATATATTCGCAGAATTTTACTTCGCAGATTCTGCGGATTAATGTATTAAAATTCTTAGAATCTGCGCACGTGCAATCGCTGATAGATTATAAAGAAGATGTATCTCTCCTTAGGTTCCTAATGGCTTATTTTCTCTATGTCATATTTTTTTTAAGTTGATCGTACAATGGAATCAGATACAAAGCAAACAATTTTAACATATGTACTTTAAATGCAGCGCTATCGTAATCCGTAACGTGGCGATTTAGGCTGCGTTCCGATTTCGAATTAAAATACAAAATTGAGTTTTCTGCATTCGAAAATATGTCACTTTGTTTCTCAGTATTGAATATCTGTATATTAGAATGCGAAGTGTGCGTACATTTCTTAGAGTTACATCTACATTCATAACATAGCAAATTTGGAGTCGCCTACTTGCAGTATTAACCGAGATATTATTTCTGAATGAGGCAATGATTTATTACAAAAAAAAAAGAAAATCTTAAATTACTCGAAAACGGCAACATGTAGCTATAGGAACAGCTAATAAAGATTGACGTATTTATGGCCGTAGAATCTAAAAATGTAAAGAAAATTATATCATTCTATTTAAAATAACAAAGTTGACGCCCATTTCCGGTCAACCGGAAGTGATATTTTGGTTGAAGTATTTCACATTTATAGTTGCAATCGAACAGATAATGGTGCCAAAATCTCAAATATAAGTAATAGTAGAACATCATGAACTTTTAATGAACCCTTATGTGGGATACCTGTATATAACTCATCTATTAAATTGTAATAACCATTAAATTTCCAGAGAATCACAAAGCGTAAAGCATAAATACTCAAACTAAATGGCTGCTTTTTGTAATATCTAATTGCAAATAATGCTGATATAATAATGTAAACAAATATACAGGTTCCACGGATGGAGTTGACAATAGATATAGTATTTAAGTTTTGACAATTAGAGTATATATGTTTTATAAACTACAGGATGCAATGCTATTACTTATATTACTTTATATATTGCATTTGAAATAGAAATTTGGTTATTCGATGACATACAAATGCTATACAGTAGGATAGAATACATAACTGATAGGTTGACATTTTTTTGTTAATTATTATTTCATCACTCTTTTTCAAATATTGTAAATAATGTTGATATTATAGTATTACAAATCGTAATATGTATATTTTTTATCTACCATTTATATATGGTAGAATAATATTAGTATTGGACATATGATTACGTATAATGGATGTCAGGTGCATATATGATCAACCGATAAATAAAAAGATTACGCTATAGAATGCAGTGTATGGTTCTTTTAAGGTGACATGTATGGATATGTACTGATGCTGTTCTTTTCGTTATTGCTCTATTTATATTGTCCTCTTTTTGTATATATTTTGTGCGATATCGAATGATCGTCTTGAGATTTCACCTACAGTATATTATATAGCACTTGAATCGAATAATATAGACAAACATATAATTTTTATTTATATAAATATGTAACGTACACCCTACTACATCAAATTTCTCTATAATATATTTTGCTTTAGAGTTTTTGTATATTAACTTATCGAGAAAATATCGAAATTTTAAATTTAACTAAAAAAAGTATTTATTTACCTGGTATGGCTGCTCTATTTGCGGATGGTGTTGTTTCGCTTAGAACTAACTCTTCCATCTGTACGACGACCCTTTTGGAGGTTAATTTCGATTTTCCTCTCCTCGGCATTATTCTAATTTAAACATCACATTGCGAAATAGAAACACACATGAATATATCATTTAATTGAATTGAACAAACACACTTACATATATCAAAATGATATTTTCCTACAAATTGTAATGTATTATTAGTTAACCACTAATAATAACGATGTTATTAGGTAGAACGCTGTAGCGTGACTAAAATAGACGCTATTCGCTTGTCATAATAGTCACGCCGTCTGACGCCGTCTTAGGAACTTAAATATTATACTAATTTCACTATTGATTGAACAACCTGTGTCACATATTGCGCATGTTACATGCGTTCCGTTGTGTAAGAATTCGATGCAAATACAATTAATAGATGTAATTTATTTATATTTTATTGCGTTTTTGAATTCCCTAAAGTAGTAGAACGTGAAATATGTTATCTTCAATAAAATGATAATATGTTTCTAAAATAGACATCGCCATCTATAGATTTTACTTATATCTTTACATTTTTGTATGTTTACGCGCATGTACATGTGTTCCATTGTATAAGAAATCAGTACAACTGCATATTATTACAGAAACCTGTAAAATATGCAGGTAAACTGTAATATGAAAGATTCTTCTTTACCGTGTTTCGTAAAATTGTGTCTGCAGCGGCGTTCGTTTCCCGACGCCTACTTACGATCTAATTTTTGTGCGAATTTTCTCCTCTTTTCCTACTTTTAATTATTAATAACGATACGCCTATGCAGTAGACACCCCCGCTACCCCTCGGACCTTTTATTATTTCCCTTTTAATCGCGTCCGTTTCTAAAGCCTTAGCCGTGGGACTTTTTCACGTCCGATTTACACGCTCTAGATAGGGCGACGCCTATGGCGTGCGACAGAGAGTAGAAAAAAACAGAGCTATCACCTTTTAGTGTATTATAATTAGGCCCATGTCCATAGTATTCTTTCATAAGCGACTGTCGTGTGGAATCCCCAATATAATGTTTATGTTAATGCTATAGAATCTGTTCAGAAAAAAATCGTTAAATTTTTAACATTCCGATTTCATATGCCTGTTATCAGGTACGAAAGAACCTTGCTTGAATTTAAAATGCTTTCTACGCAATCATGCCGTACTCGCCGAGATATATTATTTCTGTTTAAGATTTGTAACTACAGAATTTTCTGAGAAGAAATACTTTATTGTGTTAACTTTAATGTTCCATTTTACACCACTCGTTCTGTTTTGCCATTTAGACCACCTCCATTGATAAATAACGCACATAAAAATTCGCCTATTATTAGATGTATGTCTTCATTTAACACTGTTTGTCCTACTGCTGATATTTTCAGTATATCGTTGTTTTCATTAGGAAAATTTTTAAAAGCTATTTTAATTAATGTGCAATAATGGTTGGAGTTGTCTGGGAAATTGGTAGTTCTGGATTATTGACTGGTTTTTTGTGTGTGTGTGTGTGTGTGTGTATTTGCATAATTTAATGTAATTACATATTAAGCCAGTAGAATGTATATTTTTAAGTTGTTAAATATTTCTGTGGATAGCGGTTCTGGGTTCGTCCCGTTGCTATCCCTAAGAAATTAAATAAATAAATAAATAAATAAATAAAGAGATAAATGAGTATGATCGGTTTGTATACATCATACATAATTTTTATTTCTCTTTTGAAATTAAGATTGGAAATAAGCATCCTGTGAAAAAAAGGCTTTTATAAAAGGCATTTGTCGTATGCGGATTTGCGAGTATATGTTAACCAAACATTTATATATTAACAACACGTATAGCCTCATTATTGTGGAAATATTGAGGTCCAAAATGCCTCCTCTCTACACGACTCTTTGTACCAAAAGAATATTTATAATGTGAATGACGTTTGAGTAGATCGGAAAGACCGGTGTGAACTTGGCAAGCAACTTTATTAAAAAAAAATAAACGTAGTACGTTGGTTGTACTTCGTTTGTACCGTTTGTACCACCTTCGTTTCGTTTTACCTCAAAGGTTAAAAAAATAGAAAGGGTTAAAAAAAAATTCAGCAAGCAAGTACAAGATATTCAAAAACGGACAACGCCATTCGAAAGAGCATCGTTTGTACCCGTTTGTACCACCTTCGGTTTCGTTTGTACCTTAAAGGTTAAAAAAATAGAAAGGGTTAAAAAAAAATTCAGCAAGCAAGTACAAGATATTCAAAAACGGACAACGCCATTCGAAAGAACATCGTTTGTACCCGTTTGTACCTCCATTTAAATCGTTTGTACTTCCACCAAACCGGAAGTAGAAACATTTGAAAATAAGTAAGTGGGCGAGAGAAATTTCACTAATTTTGAGATATCGAAAACGGCCAACGCTATTCGAAAGAGCATCGTTGTACTGTTGTACCTCTTTTTACATCGTTTGTACTTCAACCAAACGGAAGTAGAAACAATTCAAAATATGTCAAAGAGAGAAATTTGGCTATTTTTTAAGATATCAAAAAAACGGCCAAGCTATTCGAAAGAGCATGTTGTACCCGTTTGTACCACCTTCGGTTTCGTTTGTACCTCAAAGTTAAAAAATAGAAAGGCTTAAAAAAAAATTCAGCAAGCAAGTACAAGATATTCAAAAACGGACAACGCCATTCGAAAGAACATCGTTTGTACCCGTTTGTACCTCCATTTAAATCGTTTGTACTTCCACCAAACCGGAAGTAGAAACATTTGAAAATAAGTAAGTGGGCGAGAGAAATTTCACTAATTTTGAGATATCGGAAAAACGGCCAACGCGTATTCGAAAGAGCATCGTTTGTACCCGTTTGTACCACCATCGGTTTCGTTTGTACCTCAAAGGTAAAAAATAGAAAGGTTAAAAAAAAATTCAGCAAGCAAGTACAAGATATTCAAAAAAGACACACGCATTTTCGAAAGAACATCGTTTGTTACCCGTTTTGTACCTCCATTTAAATCGTTTGTACTTCAACCGAACCGGAAGTAGAAACAATTCAAAATATGTCCAAGAGAGAAATTTGCCTATTTTTTAAGATAATCAAAAAACGGTCAAGCTATTCGAAAAAAGCATCGTTTGTACTCGTTCGTACCTCTTTTAAATCGTCATACCTCAAAGGGAACGGGAGAGTGACATTTGAAAATATGTCGACAGAGAAATGTTGCTAATTTTTGAGATATCGCAAAGTGGCTAACGCTACATTCGATAGAATATCGTTTGCAACTGTTTGCACCTTTTTGAAATCGTTTGTACTTAAGCGAAGCCGGAAGTATTCTTTTCAATATTTTATGTTACATTTTTGTCTTAATTGACCAAGATTCCCATCCCCTATTTTAGAAAACATAAATACAGATATTCTCATTTTCCAAACTATAGGCAGACAACCTAGTAATGTGACATTTATTAATTAATAAATTAACTATGTATTAATTTTACTTTGTGAACTTTAAGTATATTCTTAAAATGTTGTTGTTTTAAACCAACTTTTATTAATATATTTCTATATCTTTGGTTGCAGATACCGTTATAAATATAGCGTTTAACACCAATTATACTTTTTCTTATTATGTAATTATTATGGACCTCTGCTAGGGAGATTATAAAAAGATTATTCAATTGAGTCGTTGTAGCGGCATATTCAACGAATTGAATCGAATGGCATTGCCCGTTGCTGCGATATCTCAAACATTAGCGAAATTTCTCTCTCATATCTTCAAATGCTTCTACTTCCGGTTTGGTTGAAGTACAAACGATGTAAAAAGAGTTACAACAGGTACAAAACGATCCTCCTTCGAAAAGCCTTTGCCGCTTTTTGATATCTTAAAAAATAGCCAAATTCTCTCTTTGACATATTTTTGAATTGTTTCTACTTCCGGTTTGGTTGAAGTACATACGATGTAAAAAGAGGTACAAACAGGTACAAACGATGCTCTTTCGAATAGCCTTGACCGTTTTTTGATATCTTAAAAAATAGCCAAATATCTCTCTTTGACATATTTTGAAATGTTTCTACTTCCGGTTCGGTTGAAGTACAAACGATGTAAAAAGGGTACAAACGGGTACAAACGATGCTCTTCGAATAGCCTTGGCGTTTTTTGATATCTTAAAAAATAGCCAAATTTCTCTCTTTGACATATTTTTGAATTGTTTCTACTTCCGGTTTGGTTGAAGTACAAACGATGTAAAAGAGGTACAAACAGGTAACAAACGATGCTCTTTCGAATAGCGTTGCCGTTTTCCGATATCTCAAAAATTAGTGAAATTTCTCTCGCCCACTTACTTATTTTCAAATGTTCTACTTCCGGTCGGTTGAAGTACAAACGCATGTAAAAAGAGGTACAAACGGGTACAAACGATGCTCTTTCGAATAGCCTTGGCCGTTTTTTGATATCTTAAAAAATAGCCAAATTTCTCTCTTTGACATATTTTGAAATGTTTCTACTTCCGGTTCGGTTGAAGTACAAACGATGTTAAAAGGAGGTACAAACGGGTACCAAAACGATGCTCTTTCGAATAGCCTTGGCCGTTTTTTGATATCTTAAAAAATAGCCAAATTTCTCTCTGTTGACATATTTTGAATTGTTTTACTTCCGGTTTGGTTGAAGTACAAACGATGTAAAAGGACGGTACAAACAGGTTACAAACGATGCTCTTTCGAAATAGCGTTGGCCGTTTTCCGATATCTCAAAATTATAGTGAAATTTCTCTCGCCCACTTACTTATTTTCAAATGTTTCTACTTCCGGTTCGGTTGAACGTACAAACAATGTAAAAAGAGGTACAAACAGTTACAAACGATGCTCTTTCGAATAGCCTGGCCGTTTTTTTATATCTTAAAAAATAGCCAAATTTCTCTCTTTGACATATTTTGAAATGTTTCTACTTCCGTTCGGTTGAAGTACAAACATGTAAAAAGGTACAAACGGGTTACAAACGATGCTCTTTCGAATAGCCATGGCCGTTTTTTATATCTTAAAAAATAGCCAAATTTCTCTCTTTGACATTTTGAATTGTTTCTACTTCCGGTTTGGTTGAAGTACAAACGATGTAAAAAGAGGTACAAACAGGTACAAACCGATGCTCTTTCGAATAGCGTTGCCGTTTTCCGATATCTCAAAAATTAGTGAAATTTCTCTCGCCCACTTACTTATTTTCAAATGTTTCTACTTCGGTTTGGTGAAGTACAAACGATTTAAATGGAGGTACAAACGGGTACAAACAATGTTCTTTCGAATGGCGTTGTCCGTTTTGAATATCTTCTTGTACTTGCTTTGCTGAATTTTTTTTTAACCCTTTCTATTTTTTAACCTTTGAGGTACAAACGAAACCGAAGTGGTTACAAACGGGTACAAACGATGCTCTTCGAATGGCGTTTGTCCGTTTTTGAATATCTTTGTACTTGCTTGCTGAATTTTTTTTAACCCTTTCTATTTTTTTAACCTTGACGTTAGAAACGAAACTGAAGGTGGTACATAAGGGTACAAAGAAGTACAATCCACCGTAACTACGTTTAATTTTTTTTTAATAAAGTTTGCTGCCAGTTCACAAGCCGTTTATCCGGAAAGATGTTTTCCGCCAGTAATTAGAAGCGCGGGAGAGTTAGGATGTTATGGTTTAAAAAGTAATGTTGGCAGTGATCTCTGCCCCTAGGTCAAAATATGCAGCAAATTGCCCTTTTTTGCAATTTAAAAATGGCATTAAAATTATAAAAACTACAAGTTCCTCAAAAGAGGAGAGTGTAGCGAAGATGGGATTGAAAAAGGGCAAAATACGTGATTCGAGCAGAGAAAGGATTACGTTCCCTGGTCGCAGATCTAATTGCAAAGCATGCAGAAGACAATTTTTTGGTGAAAGGAGTCGATATGGAGAGACAATCCACTCTTCGATGGTCTCTCCATCATTGTCATCAACAATAAGACCCAAGAATCTGGCAGATGAAACTATATTGACAGTTTCATTGTCCGAAAACACATGTTTGCAGCAGTGCACCTTTATAAGGTTAGAATCACCGAAATGTCACAGGTATTTGAAAAGGTGTATTTCTAAGTATTTTAGGTGCAAACCAAATAGCGTGCTGTGTACCTAGACTTCAAATTCTTACTCAAATGTGTAAAGCAATAATTTTCGGTACTTTAGCATAGCCCTTTCACAAATTTGTGAAAAATAAACATGCTTTTCTCTTTTCAGTGTCGGTTTATCTTATAATCTGTTTAAAGGCGAAAATATCTTGAACAGTTCTGCCTTATCTGAAACCATTTTATGACTCTCGTAATATTAATTTCACTATTCATATAAAGTTCGTAGTATTTTTCGGTACCGTATCTGTTATCAATATTTTATCGAAAAAGAAAGCACCATTAAGTGTACTCATCTACAAAAATATCGAATCACTTGTATTTAAAACGGAAGAGGAATTAATAAAATACAAAGACAGAATGTATGTATGCATGTGTGCCATGCTGTAATTATGATAGCCAGTGAGAAGCAATTATAGGGAAATTTGAAGAAGATCGTATTGAAACAAATGCAAGCAGAGCGAAACTCGCGTCGAACAAACAAACAACAGACTATAAATACACTGATATGTAGATAGCGTAAGATTAGAAGAAGTACAGGGTTTAATTATTTAATATTTCGAAACAAATAAAATACCAGTGTTTATTTAGGCGTAACAGTAGCAGAAATAGTAAGTAAATACATGACAAAATGAATATAAAAACCACAAAAAGTGAAGGGGTGCATTCAAAAAAACTAAACTGAGCAGAAAGATAATAATAAAATATTACATAAAGGTAAAACATTGCAGAAAACTAGGTTAGTGACTGGAAACAAAAAAAACAATGGCGAAAAGTTGTATATGATTACAAATTTATGCTTAATCATGCAATAGATACAAAATTATGGTTAGAATATAATAACAGTGAATACTTAAAAACCATGCATACATAGGGATAGAAAATTACGGAAAAAGTTCTTAAACCTGGATGCTTTAAGAGAAGCAGCATGCACTATAGAAGAAGATCTAAAGACATTTACAATAAGTAAGTTGAATAGATTCAAGAACATATATAACCACAAAAATTTGAAAATTACCGGAAAATTTATGAAAATTTTCCCATTGTTTGGTAAGGAATTGAAAATTGTTTACGTAACATATTTTTACGCTAATGACTATGTAATGAAGAAGAAAATGTATTCAATAAAAATGAGAAGAATTATTGAATAAAGAACTGGAGCTTATAGGAATATATAGCTTCCTCTCTAGGTAAAGAAAGATGATGAAGACACCAACGCCAGATGAATTAGTCTTTGGGAAGATTTGGGGAAATATTCCAGTTTGCATGGAATTTAAGAGAAAAATAATACACATTACAAGTTCTCAATGGAAAACACCACGAAACCATAATTAAAGCATTGATTCATATATTAAATAAATTACATGAATGGATGAATTATAGAAAAAGCAGTTAACAGCGTTCCATAAACCAACGTTTTTTTTTTATTTCAGAGAAGGTGCGAAAATAAGTAACACAAAAGATTACCTAACGACCAGAAATCATTAATGATTATCGCTGGAAACGCAAGCATATATTATGTATCAAAAACACTGGATATTTGACAATATGCTGTTGTCACTGAAGTAATGCAGGTAATATATTTCTAACACCTGGTAATATTTATTTATCCTGTGCTGTTCACATGTATGTATTAATAATCATAATAATAATAGTAATTTATTCACACCAATGATGATGGTGCAGGTATTGCTGTTTCCAACATTTTTATTCTATCATAAACGAAACACATACATAGATATCTTTAATTTATAACTGCAAAAATTTCCTAGAAACGCAACAAAGATGTTACCCATTTGCTGCACATACATTCTGTTAAGCAAATACAGGCGTGAGCATTTCTTAGTTTCAGCGAATGAAAACAACCGGCATAAAAGACTTGCATACACTACACGTGTGCATGCATGTGGATTTTTATAATGCTTTCATGCTATCGACGGTAAGAAAAGTGTAACATATGTATGTGGATATTAGACACATGCGGGTAATTGAGGGCCAGCTGAATAGACTTTAGTTAGCCTCCATTTTAGCTACTGCATAGCTCTTAATTTCTCACACAACTAGCACATAACGTAAAAGGAAGAAGACATTGAATCATCCTTTCAATCGCCTTGTGGTATTATTCACAACAATTTAGAAACTGCTTTTATCTAGAAATGGTGATTAGGTGGGTCATCGTCTACGTAGGATTTAATACGGGTATTGATGGAGAGGCTGAATATTAATACTTATCTTTTAGATTAATAGTTTATGAATAAAATTTCCTAAAACTGCTCAGGTATATAATAATCTTTCATTTTCTGCAATGTAATCCGAAAGCAATTATGCATATTCCTAATCTCTTCCCTTTAAGTAGCAATTTAGTAGATTTACTAAAGCTTTTAGTTACACTGTGATTCAAGAAATTGTTTTACGATGAGAGATACAATAAATTCTTATTGTGTTTAATAAATCCCAAAGCTAAGTAAACAGTAAGTACTTATAATGCATGCCAGAACAGAACAACGTTGCTAGTACAATCCAATTATTTACGAACATGAAGGTAAAAGATACACAGATTTATAAATAATTAGTCCAATTTATATTTAGTTACAACGCAAACAATATTGCAGCAAAAATAATTATATACTAATGAGAATGTCTCATCCTTGGAACTAATCGAATCTAAACCTGAAAATGATTAAAATATAAAACCCCGTTTTATATAAATAGCCTTATTCTTAGATTAGTTAGCTTAAAGAAATGGTATAATTGAGCCAAAAAAGAGACCTTTATTTAGATCAAATGCATGAAGTAGACAGTACAGAACCTTTGAGTGGAAAACTCTTGTCAAATATTTGAGTGAAGACCATGTAAACAAGTCCATGGGTACTACCTGTGCGGGTGGTCCATAAACCGCACCAATTGTTGAAAAGAAGCTGTTATTACAAGGCCGTCGACCTCCAGGCGTTTAAATGGAGATTCGGGTTTCCAAGAATAGCATAATCCGGCATAGGTATAAGGAGAACAGGCAACTGTTGCAGAACGCGTATTACCTGTCTTTGTGAAGTTCTAAAATTGTTTAGTTTAAGTGTGGGCATTATAAAATATTTACAATGGTTTCAATTCATCCAAATGCAATATAAATTTATGTACCTAACTATAAAATACCTCCCTCCAATAAGTATTAAAAAAGCGTTAACCAATTTCTCTGAGTTAGAAGACCGATGACAAATTTGTACAGTCACATCCAAAAATTGTATAATTTTTTTTGCGGTGACCAGCATCACTAATGTAATTAGTCAATTAAATTTTATAGGTGTTAGTCATTTCCAAATATCGGAACCTTCTATAACGTCATAAGAATTTGCATGTGAAATAAGCTACTTACGTGTGGTTTTGTAGCACATGTCCCTTAATTTAAAAGATTATGTATCCAAAATGTAAATAAGCACTGCCATTTCCCATAATAGAATAATCAGCAATATTTTAATAATGTATCAAACAGCTTGTTACAAACTGTTTAAGTAAAGAACTTTAAGCGAAGTTACTCCCGAGGGTACTGTTGAGAATAGATGCCAAGTTGGAATGCACTTTAAAACTATTAAAATATCTGCACGAGAAAAATGAAAGGTGTTAATAAAATATTATTTACATAAGGGAATACTATCACATATATAAACACACCATCCATCAATATGTTTTCTTTTCGTTTTATCAAATATGCTTCCTAAATCCTACGCCTACGCGATGTCAGCTAAGAAGGAATCGAAAAATGCGATTTATTTCAAGGTTAATGTAGCAATAACAGCAAAGACGATTATATTTTGCGTAATATACATATAACAAGTAAATGCATATGTAAGTATATAAGACATTACATTTTTTTTGCGTTTGTGAACAAAGGAAGACACCGAAGTAGACCTTGGGCCTAGGAATGGTAGACAAGTAAAACCGGCCCTGACAATACCAGTCTATTGTATGCACTCACCAGACTACACCGAAGGCTCCGTAACCGATGGGTCTGTCAGGTTGTACCTGTTCTTGAGTATGTGCCGGGGCGGCTGCATGTTGTGGATGATAATAAGGCTGGGCGGCATGCAGTCCACCCTGCTGGCCGCCAGCCGTTGGGCCCGCAGCACCGTGCAAGGACATGGACACAGACATCGACGTTCTGGAGTGGCGGGTTGGACCGACCACAGCCATCAAATGCACCAGCTCGGTTTGATTAATAAAAATAATTCACGCACAAAACATAACAAGTCCGCACAAAGTGTAATAACCGCTTAGTCCGACACTGGCTTCCTGTCTGTCCTTTTGTTCTCCTACTGTGGCTCCTTAATTTGTGAGATCAACACGAGGAATAAAACTAGTTGATGCAAAGCAATTGCTTTATCATTCAGTGCCGATTTACTTCCGCAATGTAGCTAATTCACACGTGCAATTCACTTTTTTAGGCTCACTTAACCTCAACACACAAAAACACGTATGCACTTCCAAGAGACAAAAGACATTCGTCGATGTCCAAGTATTTGTAATAACTACCGTGATGTCGAAATTGTTAAGTAATATCTTCTAGCGTTGATGTTGTTTACACTTTACATTAGTCACTTGCCGTTTAATTGGATTAATTCTCCCAAATACAAGTACGGGGTATGTTAGGAGAAATGGAACTGTAATGTGTAGTGGATTTGCGCGCACTTTGATTAATTGAGTTCAGGTACTATTTCAGTACGTTAGTAATAGAGTTTCTGAGTGTCGTTTAAAAAATAAGAAAAAAATTGTGTAAATAAAAAAAATAAAGAAGGCTATTAGTTATTGTGACGCAGACGCAACCTCCACCACGGTTGCTAGAAGACTATTTGCGAATATTTCCGATTGAAGAGAATCGAGCATACTCCGACATGCGCACTAGCAGAACAGCTGATTGCGGGGTCGTTACCAACATTAAAATGATGTTTTACCGGCTTTCTGTGTTAAAACTGGATTTTGGAATTTGGGGTGTGTATTAAAAGTAATATATACATTTTCCTACAATATTTAAATATATTATAAGCCAGTTTTAGTGTTTAGTTATATTTTGTTGAAA
Organism: Protaetia brevitarsis; assembly: GCA_004143645.1. Lineage (NCBI taxonomy): Eukaryota > Metazoa > Arthropoda > Insecta > Coleoptera > Scarabaeidae > Protaetia > Protaetia brevitarsis. Next base: position 74,168 of record RXPK01003968.1, on the reverse strand, counting down.
TATCAACTACCGGCTTGTCTTATTCTGCTAAATAACGAGAATTTGTATACATATATATTTGAGTATACTGGGAGTTACAAAGTTATAATACATATACCATTGCAGTTTGACGACAATTTTAAAAAGTTCATATTAGTCCTTATTTGTTTTTTAAAAAAATATGTGTTGACTCAATTAAAAGTTTTAATTGTATAAATATAAAAAAGTAGCCTATTGGAAATTGGTACATGAACTAGTTTGTAATACACATTCAAACCTTTGAAAAATATGAATTTAATCGAAACGTTAGGAACAATGTAATAAACTAAATTAAATTAAAGAATTTGGGCCACTATACTCAGGATTTTCATTCAATATAATACATATAAACATATAGTCATAAGTAAGTATGTGTAAACAATCCACGAAAATTTAGAATCGGGAATAATTTTTATATCATTAGTAGAAATTTTAGATTTTTTTACTGTTGTTATTATATGTACTACCTGTCGTCTAGAGGTAGCGGTAAAATATCTTTTTATTTGTTATTTTAAATGAGATTTCTTTTTTTTTTCTGCAAGGAATTTCAATGTTCATGCGCATTTGTTTTATGATTCTACTAGGTGCTACATGATATCATTTGGTACAATTTCGATTTATTTTCTTTTCCTTGTTTTTTTCCTTACAATATTTGGTATAATTACACGTGAATTACCAATCTCCCATAAAATATCACTACATTTACTTCCGCAATCGATCAAAGTGGACTTTTTGACATTGTTTTACGAGTGAGACAGTCCTTTATATATGTGAAATAAAAATAAATAACTGTTTTTCATATTCATTTTTTATATTAGTATTTTCTCAAAAGCAATTTATGCACATGGATGCTTCTTCATTTTATCAAAGAACATGTAAACAAAAACGGACAGCTATATATAGCAAATTTTAACTGCTCGGAATCGCCACTTTTTCTGAGTTTGTTCTAGGCAATAAGAAGCCAACTTCGACTGTTTCATTTGTAAACTATAAACGCATATTTAAGCCAGTAATAGCATTGAAAGGAACATGTCAGCCTGACAAATAGCAATTTGCAATTCTCGCGCGTAATTGCCATCTTTTTTGTTATTGTCGTGCACATCGTGTACGCAGACTCATTAAACATCGACAAGCGTCGCCTTTTGTTTTTTCTCTTCGCTGTGTGGACTTTCTGAAAAGTAGCCCAGATTCAAAACAGCTTTTTTCGATAGGTTCAACAAATGGCTGCTTTGTTTCAAAATGAGATAGTTTAATACTTTTTAACCTCGACACTCATTACCATAATTAGCGATGACAAAGTTGATGTCCTTAATATCTAAGTTTAAATTAAACATTTGAAAGAAAAATAATTATTTAATTCAATAGACATTGGATAAAACACATATAAATACGACATTACACTTTTTACCTGCATTGTTGCAAAATAAAGATATCTTTTGAAAAGTTATTTAAGTGAATCGATAATCTTATCATATTCCAGAGATCCTTAAGAATAATCATTCAAAATATATCTTCCTTTTGTGGTTATATAGGCTATACAAAAATGATATGACTAAAATTATGGTTTCCATACATATATATACATTTTACACTTAAATGTTTATTTAGAATATCACATAACATCGAAACATAGATTTATGATAATTCAAAACCTGTATTACAAGTAACAGCATATCGCAATTTCTCTCGCAGGGTACTCTTTTTTTGATAATTCGGCAACTTTAACAGATTAAAGCAAGTCGAGGAAGTTGGTAAACGGTTCAACGGATCTTTCTTCCTTATAGTAAAAAATCCACGGATGACACTACCTAAGAATTACAGGTGTATTAAGCAATGTACTTATATTTATTTATAATACAACCTATAGTATCTCCTGTATCTTCATCGTCACCTACTTCTACACATCTTATAGAAAATGGTGGTTCGAGATGGGCAAAACCCAATAGTGGAGGCTTCGAACAACTCGTAACAAACTGTGACAGATAGTAATTTTGAATTCAATCAACAAAATATTAGTGACGTTTTTTTTATATATTTTATGTATATACGTTTAAAATAGTTGAATACTAACTTTCAAAAACATTCCTTTTTCCTCTTCGCTAAAATCTTTTTCTAAAATATCCCACAACCAACATACCACCCTGTGAGAATCATGAAAACCGCCATAATACTGGGTGTGTTTTCTCAAATCTTTGAGATCTAAGGGGACGTTATCGCCAGATATCAATCGTTGTAACTGGAAATAAGAAACCTGTTTTAAAATGAACAGATGCGTACGATCTTACGTACTTCGGGTGTCGAAAAGAGGGATAGCCAATCTGGATTAATTATCGATCTGAAACCTCTGATGAATGCGCTTGTCTGATCTTTAATTTGGACGTGCATGTGGAAATGTGCCATCAAGTGGATATAATTTATTCTGCAAATTGAAAAAATAGGTTCACAGTATCTTTCAACCGAAGAAGGTCTTTCATTCTAGCAATAATGTCGATAATTTGATGCTGACAGTAGGTCATCAACAACAACCCAGAAGAATGGCGTCTTTTTATCGATGCTTCGAAATTGAGTTTGAAAGCCGTTGTTCTTCATATAGGAAACGTTTATCCATCCATCCCGGTTGGCCACGCAGTCAATATGAAGGAAACTTATAAAAACATGACTCGTCTTCTCGATAAAATGAATTACAAATTGTACAAATGGTATATTAGGGCTGACTTCAAATTCTACTCGGTTTACAACTGGGGTACACAAAGGACTGGTGCTTCCTTTGTGAGTGACAATCAATCTGAGAAATTCCCACTACGTTGTTTAAAGAATAAACAGTCAGGGCTCGAAATATTCCTGGACAAAAGAATATACTTCATAAGGCACTAGTGGACACCTATAGAAATATTCTACGACCGGGGCCATTGAATAATCAATTAGGTTTTAGAGAAGAATTTCGCAAAGGCAGGATAGAGGATGGGTCGTTGATTCCATACCGTCAACACAACATTTCCAATATTTCAATTGCAGACTTAAAGAGGGAATTTTTGTAGGACCCCAAATTGCACATCTACTACAAGATACAAGATGCACAATTTGGAGACTTTAAATGACTTGGAATGCTTTTAAAAGTGTGACTTAATATTTTCTGGGAAACACAAAATCTGACAATTACATAGCAATACAATGGTTAATGAACTTCTTAGAAGTTACCACGATCTGGGCTGTAACATGAGCCTTAAAATACATGTTTTGCATTTGCATCTGGATTTCTTTCCCCTGAACCTTGGCGACGTCAGTGACAGGGCTAGAAATTTCATCAAGCATTTCTGTTACTGAAAAACGTTATCAGGGCAAGTGGAACAGTGAAATGTTGGCTATCACGTGTTTGGTATTAAGACCAAAACACATGAGGCATGGATTTAAACCCTTTTCTGAATTTATTCTAAGTGTTAGTTCCAGTGCTTGAAGATAGATGGCGACACATCTTCACTATTTGATTCGTATGCATTTTGTTGATGCTGTAACGGATGAGATCTAAAATTCCAATTGTAAGCACGTATTGTGTGAAACTTGATTAGTAATAAAGACATTATTACTGTAATTATTAAATAACAATGCAGCAAGAACAAACAAAATAACAATAAGTTGAACTAATAACGCGGCAGAATACCCCAAGGATTAATGTTTAATGATTCTCGATTATTTCCAACGACAATTAGAATAATGACTGCAGTAGTTAAATGTTTCTTGGCAGTGGCGTCCTCTCCGTAAATTTACAGTGCTTGTCAGAAGCCCAAAGTCGTATTTGCAAACCCGTTAAGAATGATAAATGGCCTTCTTGTCGTTGGTTGATCTTACGGTTGGCAACATGCAAATTTGCAGTATTTGCAGGTGTACACTGCCCTTAAAAAATAATGTCGTCGTCTAAAGCACAATCACTATCAAAACTGCTCATCATTTGATCAGGCATGCGTTCGGCTATCATCGGCTTATGCAGTAGAAGGTTTATTGGGGTACCTACGTGTAAAACACTTGGCAATTATAAAAATTCGCTGTGAACGACAATTTTTTCGGACAGTGTGCATATTTATATACTTTAGCTGTAATAAAATATATACAAACATAATATGTAGAACAGACGCAAATTCACAAAATCACATATTTACTTCCGGTACTTTGACAAACTGTATCGAAAAACATATACGAATATATCGATTTAAAAACACTTACTTATTTTCGTTTGTAACAGGCACAGCTTTCCCACCAGGTATTAGTTCGTGAGTCACCAATTTACCCAAGTTGTCTTCATCCACGCTGAACGTTAGATCCAATTCCGATACGTCACCTTTATAATGTTTCACGTAATTTAAACTCTGTACAAATCGGTATCTAAAGACGGCAGTTCGTCTACGCAACTGTACAACGCTTGCGCGGTCTGCCCTAACACTTGACTTAGGAAAAACAACGCAAACGGTACATCCACCACAATTCCTTCGTATATCGCTTTTCCTAACATCCTTCCCACAAATTCGAACAGCTGTAGATGGTTGTCTTGCAAATAAGACGTGGGTGACGGATAAAGGCGCTCTTCACTTGTAACTTTGAAAAAGTTAAGAGCGGGATCGAAGATGCGCTTAATGCTTTCTTCGAGAAATTCTTTGAATACTCCATCTTGGTCGATACCTGCTTCGTCTAAGCCTTGTTCATTAATAAATCTAACTCTTATCACCCCTTTCAGGGCCTGTGGTGGTAATAAAGCTAATTGTCGGTATCCATCCTCTACTATGCGCGATCTGCAAATGCAATATGCTTTATTTACTACCCGCAATTTTGTAGGAATGACTGGATTTGTGTTACATTTTTTATATTTTGCATAATTTGATCGTTTACTGTGATCATTTCAAAAACGTGTAGTAGCAAAATTCTAACAACCTGTGTATCGTAATAAGCGTTGACTGCGGCGAGGCACAAGCCGATTCTGTCAATCCTAATACAGTCTTCTCATTCGTGATATATTTCCTGAAAAGTCTAACCCTCTCCTCGTGCGGTATGATATGTGGCATCGACTGCAGTAATAACTGGGGTGCCCTACGGCCTTTGTCCAAATCAGTCATGAACGATGATATCTTTATATCTTTAATAATCCAATGACCAGGCGGTGTGTAGCTTCTTCTGCAGTCTCTTTTGTACAACACCATAAGCAATGTATGCAATGATTGGAATAAAGCGTTGGCATGGATTGTTTTCAGATCTGTATGCAGCAAATATTATAGAAAGTGTTATGCATTTGTAATACAAATACTACAACATACCAAAAAGGTTACCGAGAATGGCTTTGCACAAGAAAACGTTCAAAAAATTCGACATTAAGATCAAATCGTTCAGTTTGAATGGATGCTGTTGTTCATACATTTCCATATCGTCTAAAATTCTGAAAACAATAATAATCATATCTATTTTTTTAAGAAAAATATTAAAGTAAGGGTATCCACAAAATGGAAACACTACTACTTCACGTCCTTGAATTATCTTCTAAAGTTATAACTAACAGCTTCTTGCGGGTTTTGCCGTGTGTCAAAACTTTCGCTCGACGTTTCGCTGTTCATACTGACAGCTTCTTCAGGACTGACAGGACTGACAGTTCAGTTATCCTGAAGAAGCTGTGCAGTATGAACGCGAAACGTCGAGCGCAAAGTTTTTTGAGAACACACGCGACAACCGCAAGAAGCTGTTAGTTATAGTTACACCGGCCGTGAAAGCCTACGCAGTGTTATCTTCTAAAGTTCTATCTGTGATAATAGAATTTATTTTTGTTTTTTGATTAAAATTAATTTGGGCCCTAGTGCCCAATATAACCTGCATTTATAATTTAACAATAAAATACTAGTATGCTATTTCATACAAAAGTCATACAACGAAAGCTTCTACATTAAAATACGTAAAAAACCAACAAAGCTCTACCAGCCTATCACAAAAAAAATCATTCAAGACATATGGTTCTAATGCTAATGAAAAACTTTAATTTTTTTTTAATATTCTGTTGTGATAAATCAACCAACTTTTAGGTAAATCATTAAAGAAATTGATTCCCGTATAGCTTGGATATTTTTCAGTTAATGCAAGCTCATGAGTTGAGTAAATTATATTAGATTATATTATTATATTGGTAAGAGATAGAATGGAAGTGTATTTGAAACTTAACTAATAACTAGCATAAAATGTTAAAATTTCAAATTGAAATTGTGCTTGTTATTAATAAAAATAATTTTGCTTCTTTAAAGACGCCACGACAAGATTACTTGAACTTCATCTGTTTTTCACGAGTCTTACTTACTGTAACCCTTTTCTATGAGACAAAAACCTCTAAACAATCACTACCTCAATAAATCAGCAATATACATAATAATTACCAATGAAAAGGAGAAACGCATTTAATAGAAAATTAATATAACAAATTTATGTATCAACATGAAATTTTACCGTAATGACCATTTAGGATTTTCTACTATTACTCAATCTTATGTTATAAATAAAACACAACTTACACTGCTAGCATAAGCTCTGAAAAAAGAAGTAATAGAAATTAACTTTAGTAGACATAAAAATCTCAATAACGATACTGGAATATTTTTAGATTTGAGTAAGGCTTTTGATCTTGTGAATCATGAAATTTTGTTAGAGAAGATGTATAGTTATGATATTAGAGAAATAGCCTAGAATTGGTTTAAAGACTACTTGAATGAAAGATTACATTACGTGGAGATGGATGGAGCACATTCACATTGTTTACATGCTAAAAGAGGTGTACCTCAAGGTAGTGATCTGAGGCCTCTCCTGTACCTTTTGTATGTAAATGATTTAGTAAGACCGGATACCATTAACTTTTTGGTGCATCGGTTACTTAATTTTCCTCTATCTACAGAACGATATCATAAAGAACTTAAAGAAATTATTAAAATTGCTGCATTTAATGGATTCTCAGAAGACATTGTATATAATACCATTAAAAAACATAAAAACAAAATAAGAATTAGAAATGTGACTACTTTAGAAATTAGTCACAGGAAGAATAAGAAATATGTTAAATTACCATTTTATTCAAGTTACACGAAACGTCTACAAAAAAAAATCTCTAAATTCAATCTTGACATAGCAACCACTTCAAATAATAGTCTTAAAAATACTTTAGGTAATCCTAAAGATGAAGTAGATAATTTGGACAAATCAGGTATTTATAAAATATCTTGTAAAGATTGTGATCATGTATATATTGGGCAAACTAAAAGATCAATTAATATGCGTTACAAGGAGCATTTGACTCATCTTAAATTTAGAAGGTTTGACAAAACTAGTGTAGCCCTACATATGCTTGAAGAAACTAATGGTAACTTGGTAACTGATCTTCATTGCTTGAATATCAGTTACCAAATTCCTGTTCGGTGCACATGCATTGAATTGAGCTCTACTTCAAATTGCGTTCATTTTCTTTCTTTAATCATACTAAATTTCCTTTAAAAAAGGCGTAATGTGCGCACTCCTATTTATTGCAATAGCCCTGGTCGTTACTCTAATTTACAAGAAAATATAATCGTAAGATATAATTGACAAATACTATTACTTACGTAACGTAATGCGTCATACAATCAGAAAATAATTGTAAAAGTTGAAACTCCTGGGGCAGTATATTTTGTGTTAATAGCCAAATGATCCAGGAATGTTTTCAATCCACAATTTGGTCCCAATGAGCACAAGAACAGCCACAGATTATAAAGTACCTCTCCCTGATAGCATAAACCTAACAGTTTCATTTATATATTTAAGAAATATTCCAAATATTTTATCTATAGTACCAGTTAAAATATCCAACTTTAGTTGACTTAATGATTCAAAGCAGTATGATACATAGAGCAGAGTAGTACAATTCTGTGGACTTCTGGGCTGCCTAGAGCCCTGTATACTTTTTGGACATTTGTTTTATTTCCTCTAGATTCGAAAGCTCGCTTTATGAAATTTTGGGTATTGAAGTTTCCATTTGTGGGGCTGGTGGCACTTGGTAATGCCATGCCTTTAACCATTTCCGATAAAAAATTGCCTATAATGGAAAGTTAAAATCTCAACATGCCGGTCCTTTGAAGACAGTTACCTAGTAAAATCGAGATCATTTGCGAGTTCCACAAAACATGGAGTTGCGTCTTAACGTGCGGCATAGCTGCGTGTAGCGATGAATCCATAGGTTGAGCGAACCATCCAAGCACAGGATGCCAATGGAGTCAGGTTAGACTGTTTACTTACAACATAATTTTGACAGCTTTCCAATAAACTAGTAACAACAACCTGAATAAAAATGAAATAGTGGCATTCAAAATTATTACTAAAGTTGGTGTTAAATGAATTCAATATATTAACGTACTGTAAACGTTGGGAAGCAAACTTCTCTCAATGTCGTTTCTCTTTCAATGTAAGCAAGTTGTAGCAGGTTGGCCAACAAACACAAAGCATAACTACCTTCCAACGTATTGAAAACTATTCTCATGGATTGTTGACTTGACAGGAGATCTAAACTTTTGTTTAATATCTTGTATGTTACCAAATTTGCTACACTCTGAAAAGAAGAGTTAATGAAACTCGAAACTAATTATTTTCGTATACCTTACTTCCGGTGTTAGAATATCTAAGTGATATATAAGTCCAGGTACAGATAGAATATGTATTAGAAACATGGTCATTAATTTATCGGAAAAATTTGCGGAAAGCAATGGTCGCAACGCTAAAGTTACTATAGCAGACAATGAAACATTCTTGTACAATATTTTGGTCCTACCTAATCCTTTCAGAAGTAAACACTGCAAAAAATATAGATATACATAGAAGCATAGAATTTGGAACTTTATGGTTCACTGATCAAATCGAGTTCTTTTCCCTTAGGGAATGCAAAATCGCTTTTAAGATCGCATCGTAGTTACCCATTGTACAACTCTGTTCTGAATTTTTTGAGCATTACTGTATTCAAATGTATTTTATTTATCCGTTTAAAAGATATATTTATATTGAATAATTATTTTATAAGGAGAAAAATTTTGTTTCACCACTTCAACAACTTTTGTTTTCTCATATTTAAAGTTTATACAAGTAATAATTTCGAGTAACCATTGTAATTAAATGTAATTTTTTGTTTTCTTTGTATCTGTTAACATCAACTTTAGTGCATATTTAGTTCTGTCATTTTTTGAGAACCTTATATTAATTTTATTGATACATATTATCTTAAAAAGCACTTAAGGATATTTTAATCAAAACTGAAGCAGCATTTATTAATCAAACGATTTTTTTTTCTTACAAATCAAAAGGGTTGATATTATCATCTTTGATCATTTTGTGGCTTAAAATAGGATAAATATATATGATAAAAGTGTGAGTTTCAAAGAAAAACAAAATCCTTACCTTTATAGTCAAGTAGAAACCTTTATGAAATAATTGTCCCATAATATTTGCACACAACTGACTCATGCCTGGCTTTAATATTTCCATATTTTTGTGCTTTAAAATGAGCCAAGTGTTAGTGCTAGTAAAGGATACAAGTATGTGTAAATACAATAGTATTATTTTCATATCTGACGACATTTCCGGCTTAAGCTCCTCTAGATATTCACAACATTTCCATAACAAGTCGTTTATGTGCGATATCCATTTTAAGACGTATTCTTTGTTTAATGCCATACCAACATAGCTTAATTTCGGAGAGTCTGAATCTAATGATGCAATTAGATAATAGCACAATTTGGCAAATCTTTCTCGGTCCCGTTCCTTGCGCCATATTTTTGAAATCTATATGCTTGATGAAAAACTTGAATCGCTGGTTTTAATGTCGGTTTATCTGTGTCAGATATATCTAACAGCAACTCATCAAATTCCTTTCTGTAAAAATGGCAGAATCAAAACAAAACTATTATAACTTTCAGATTCTGTTCTTACAAGATACTGTTGGTAAACTTAATACGTGCCAGCCATCCTCGAATGTGTTTTTGTATAACTGTAGCTGCGTAATCTTTTCGTTTTTCCAAAGCTCTCTCTTCTCTAGCGGCCTTCGTTTGTTCAAGAAACGTACCCTTTGAATTTTCAGTCTTGTGAAACATTCTTCACATTACCACTTTAATTTCTTGTAGGAATATAATACTTAATTCGAAAATTAAAGATGAGTTTTATACTTAGCTATGAAAACCAAACACCTGTATTTGTTATTACACATTATTCAATAACAAATTATTTATAATGAAAATCAAACAAACCAATCAATTTTTTGTCATTTTGACAGATAGGAAATAACCTCAAAATACATTGATAAATTGTTATAACCTAAATAACTTTGAATGCGAGGAAAAGGTGTGTGGGTATAGCTGTGCCTCTGCTGTTGATACCACACATCAGCATTTAAAGAGAAAGGTCACTGCGCTATATTTTCTTGGAGTTACGATAGATGACGACAGCATCTTGCAGTATGGTGGTATTGGGATTAATTGGGGCCCAGTGGCTAAACTAGGGAGTACGGCTGAACTGTGCGTAAGATTTAAAAATTAGATATGGTCCGATTTGTCTTAAACTTTTCAGTGTGATACGTTAGCTAATAAGGGGTTGTGTTTACACCTCAAATTTAATAATGCCGTGATTACATTTTTAACTCGACTTTTAAGTATTTCTGAGAGCTTAGAATAAATTATAACTAGAAATTTAGTTAGCAGTCTAAAAACTAAATCAATTAAAGTAAACTATAAATAAAAATTGAATTGCTAATTTTTTATAACAAAATAATTTCTGGCCTAGTGATATAGACAACTAATATTTTTTACTACTTTCCGTGACTGTTCTTATAAGTTTTAAATAATATTTACCAAGAATTAATATAACTATATTTTTTTAAATTTCTACTGATTGGTCTATTATTTCTTTATTATTTCTTTCTTACGTTTCCTATGACTTCTTCAGACATTTCTTTAAAAAAAAAAAACAATTATTCAACACAACATTATTCAATACCCTTGTTGATTTATAAGTTTGTAGTGTTATTTAAACAAGGTTGCTTTAGTAATATCTTAGCAAACCCTAAGGATGACGTAGATAGCTTGAAAAATTAAGAATTTATAAGATATTATGTAAAGATTGTGATCAAGTACATTGATAGGTAAAGGCCAAACTAAAAGATTAATCAAAAGTCATTATAAAGAGTACGTGGCTCATTTAAATGTTGAAGATTTGATTAAATCTAGTGTAGCCCTAGATACTTGAAGAAAATTGTAAAGTACCTGGATAATAAATTTTTTAATTATATTATAATTAAATTAAAATTACATACGAACTGTGAACAATAATCTACAATTAAATTGTTATGAAAATATGGAAGTTTACAAATACAAACACCTCTTCATAAATTTAGATCTAAGGCTAATCATTAAATTTTAACTTTTATGGTTTATTGCAAAGAAACTCAACTCTATTTTGGATTAGTATGCTTAGTTAAACATGATGACAGTCAACCATAACTGTGATCGCTGCACCATATGTTATTTTAGGTATCAAATAAAGGATAACTTTAGCATAGTTATTTAGTTTAGTGTTACTGCTGATGATGATGATGGCTTTTGCTGTCGAAACGTGCGTCCATCCTAGTGAAATTTGTGGTAAGATGTTTTAGGGTGTGTAATGCCAATGGCGAGGAAGAAGATATTGCTTCGCCGTTTTCTATATTTGGGATCTTTTGTATGGGCTTAAGTTTTGTTCTGGCTTATTTTGCCTTCTGCTATTATGCTATCGCTTCCTAACAATAGTTGAACGTAATGGCGTCATATAAAGCCAATGGACTAATTTTGGAGAGAGTCCTTAGAGTAAATACATATCTTTCGAGAGGTCCAAAAATTGTGAGTAGCCTTTTTCTAATGTAGATTCCAAAACGATGAAAATAGAAACTGTTTTTTTTTTAACACGATTGACATTTTTACGAAAATAATTTTTCATGTCATTTTTACTGCTTTATGTCAAATTCTTAAAAAAAATAGGTTATTTGGTAAGTCACCGTTTTCAAAATTCTCTGTAAATAATATGGATCCAATTTCAGAAATTCTGAACCCTTACAAAAGTATTATTGGCGTTGCAGCATCGACTTGCAGTATAATTGAACGCCTGGCTGGAATTTTCGTATGCTACAACGTATATAAAACTAAAACGAGTTCGAGCATTTCTTCGAAAATATTTGTGGGCAATTTAGCCGTAGCGGTACTTGGTATAAAATTCGCTGCTCTTATCGACGACAGCACTACGTTTTATTTGTATTTGGCGTCAATATTTTTGCAGTCATTTTATATTTTTATACACTGGATCTATTCGGAGGACAAAAAATCTGAAATTTATGTTCCCCTCTTATGTGCAAGTTTAATTATTGGTACTGCTTATGGTTATGCCGCTCTTGAAGATCCCGCAAAAGTGCAATTCAGATATGGATTAATGTTGACCGCATTAATTCTCATGGTGCTTGCAATTCCACTGAAAAACCTGGTGCGTTGCAAAAAAAAAAATATTATTAGTAATTGTTTAAGTAAATAAAATGAGATGTGGAGAAATAGGGTAACTCCACAACGCGCTTTCACGCACATCTGCCTGAGGGCGAGTCCACACATGCGGCAGAATTCCGAATATTCGGCAATTTTGGCTAGCATTGAATTCTACACTACATTATATTTTAGGATATATTTTACTTGAAGAATTGATTTACAGTGTTTGTTTTGCAGGTTTTCATAGTACAAGAGAAAGATGCTTCCAGTATACCTTTATCAGTTGTTCTCCTTTCTACGTTAGTCTCATTTATGTGGTGCTTGTATTCCCTCGCTATAAATAACGGATTTTTGTTGGTATGCCTCTACTTATCTACATTTTCCTAAACTATAAGCTTATATCTATTGGTTGAAAAAGAATTTAACACCTAATTGCAATTACTTTCTGAATTGTTTTTATAAATCCTATACGTTACTCATGCAATTACGGATGGTATATTATTTCCTTTAAGCTGTTTTTCATTTCAACTTATGTTAGTAGGTCTAGTTTATGGTTTAACATTTTGCAACAATGCCGCGAGAATGTCAAGCATCGTTTCAGCATATGGCACCATTCTCACTGTCATTGCTAAAAAAGAAGTGCTTCACACCATTTGTTCTACGAAATTAGGATGCAGGGGTAAATATACTCTTGAACAGCATCTGAAAAGTACGAGGCATATTGATTACCAAAGAGGAATTTCACATGATAACTTTGTAATTGATTTATGCGCAGCTTTTCTTGGTGCCAATGTCCCATTAAATAAATTACAGGATCCACTTTTCCGTGGGTTTTAAAAAATATATACGGCCACGATATTCCCCATATTCCCCCCTTCAGATGACAATACATGTTGTGTCATTCGCAAATTGATACAAGTGGTTACTATTTACAAAGTTGGGCAGATCTGAAACGTACACCAAAAAAAGTGTAGGTCCAAGGATGGATCCTTCAGGGACACCTCTCACTATATCACAACTGTTTACGGTTACCTAAATATGATCTTAAAAATTAAGTACTTCTCCAATGCCAATATTATGAAGTTTTCCATAAAGTATCAAGCATATTAAAAGCTTTTGATAAATCATAACAAATTCCAACGGTTTCAATTTTATTATCTAAATTTTGAATTAGTTTTTGTAGGAACTTATATATAGCTAATTCTGTTCATCTACCAGCCACAAAGCCAAACTAAGTCGTCATATACTTTGGAAAAACCATATAATGTTATGAATATTGCCTTTCTTATGTGCAGCTGTTATCTTGAGTAGATCAGGTAACTTGGATTACGTAAAGGAGTTGTTAATCATATGGCATAAGGGTTCACTAATCAGTGAAGATGATCGTTTCCCAACCCGATGATTTCATATACGGTGCTTCAATGTTTATTTAACAGATTTTTAATGTAACAGAATTACTTTCGCTGCAACAAACTGTTGCTAAATAAACTAATCTTCATATAGCACTGATGCTCGTATCATCTTCATTAATATAAGAGTCCTCACAACAAAAACATTTCCGAAAAAAAGAGTGCGGACGAAAAGCATTAAAACATATTATGTACCTACTATAAAACGCATAATTTCAAATATATTTCAAAATAATTTATTTTTTGATTCGATGTATAACAGATGGTAATAGTTCCATTTTTATTGAGGGAATAGTTTTCTATTAGGTAAATAAAAAAGTGTGCTTAAGACATATTTTTTTTTGATTTGCTAGTAGCCACGCCTAGCTCTTTTCAAAAATCTCTTCTAAGAGTTATTTCATCATACTTACCAGCTAGATACCTTAGCCACGTAACTCCAGGATAGCTATGTATATACAGTACTCATGATGCTTACAGAATTCTAATAAAGATTAAATCTTTATCTATTTATGATCTTTCGATTATAAATTTTAAATTAAGCAATTGGTATTAAAAATTTAATTGCCCAAATATCATCTTTTTCATCTATAAAAGCAGTCGTCTCTTATTGACGCACAATGTTGTTTGGATTTTTTGTAAAAATCGATAATCTTTTAGGCACAATCGGGAAGTAGTTTCCTCATATGCATTTCACAAGTTATATTGTGCATTATGTATCCAAAAGCACATGAAGCTTGATTAAGCGGCATCAAATCATCCATAATTAAAATCAGGGAATATATACAGAAAGAGTAAGAACATATGTTTTTCTTTAATTTAAAAAAAAAGTTTAATGACAATATTTTTATTTTTCTTTAATATAGGTACTGGAGGGACAGACAGGATAAACAATGGATTGTCAATAGGAGTGTGTATCAATATTGCTGCAGTTGAGGTAACTGTGAGAGATATTTTGTTCATATACAGTTATAATCTCAGATTAGAGAACGAGACGAGCAATAGATGATAACCGTTTTGGGAGCTTGAACTAACGTCTGTTGTTTCGTTATCTGAAATTATACTGGTACATGTATAGGTATATAAAAATCTTGTTTTACTATTTTGATTGACTACACCACACGCATACAATTTATCGAATAATAAAAAAAAATCTAATACGATATTCAAACTGTCGAATTATGTAAATACCACAATAAATAATAAACTTACTAACGATCGCACAATTTTACACTGGTACAAATTCAGATATTTTTTTTACTTATTTTATTATATTACACCCTTTATCACAGATTATCAGATGTTACACTTCACTTATATCTCGGTAGAAATCTTATTCTTTTGATGATCACGGGTACCACGTCTATTACAATTGTAATAGATCTATTATTTTTTTTGGAAAATTTTATTATCCTACCTATTACTTTTTTTTGTGAAAATCTATTAGTTTTTTGAGTTTTCCTGAAGGTAGTATAATAGTATTATAATTATAATACCATACCCAGTAAACCAAATTCAAATTTCCCTCAACTATTTTTAGTTACTACGATTTTGTATTACATTAATAGTTATGTAAATATTTTTAAGTTGACTTTACTAATTTTTTTCAGTTACACATTTATAAATTTACAATACGACGGACGGAAAACAAGCACATAGGCCAATCCTAAGTGCTAAGCATCATAAAATTACATTTGTGAAAACAATTTACACCTACAGATAAATTTTAAAATTTTCTAACAAAATTAATTTCAAATCAAATAGGTACATTTACATATTGTACGTGTAGTGGTATACGTGTTTATATGTATTTATTTATATATTTCTATCCAATTATGTTTTTCATAAAATGAGTGCAAAAATAGTTTATATTTTATATCAATGTATTTGTTATGTATTCTTTGAATATGTGTATACCTATTCAAATTAAATTTTGCCATTATTATCGACCTTCAAAATGGGTACCTTCAAAACTAGAAGTATCGCGCATCTTGAAACAAGTTCTCCCCACTCTATTCCTATCGTTTATTTTATGTTCTGTTCACGAATTATCGTTTTTAGGTTATATCCGTGTTCGATTTTGCAATAGTCACTTATTAATTAACTTAACTTGTAATTATTATTAAAATCACATGTTTTGGTACTTTCTTTAATCTTTTCTTGTTAAAAACTGTTTTCTTAGTATTGTAATGATTTACTGTCGACAATAAACTTATACAAGAAAAGCATAAATTCAAATGCAAAAAATAGGCGTTTTTTTTAATGAACAAGTCCTTTAAGCATCAAGGAAAACGCTTAAATATAATGAACCGATAGAATATGCCACCAATCTCATAGTAAACAAATAAAAATTAGGAAGTACTATCATTTATTCTTAATACTTAATTCGAATTACCTAATTATGGACATTCAGATATAATTGTTCTTTGTTTTAATATAAAATTTTAATTTAATGTTTTATATGAAGATTGCTTTGTAACTTGTGTGGCAACTGTAGTTTTTTAGTTAAATATGAAAAACGTTATATTTTTAATAAAAAGTTATAAGACGAAATTATAAAGGTTAATGAAAAATCGTGTGTATGTTTTATCGTTAATTAATTTTTTTTTATGTTTATAAATTTGATTTATTTCAAGGATATTGTCTGCATCTAAATTTTCAATTCAAGAGTCAAATGTGCATGATTTCGAGTTATTCCGCGTTTTTTCTTTTTTCTTTTAATTTATAAAATTGTGAGTTTTTGCTATGTTAAGTATGTTTTTTTTATTCTGTTTTCTAAGTATTGCATGGCTTCACTCATATATAGTTTGTAGATGGAGTTGATAATAGGTATGGCGGACGAAAAATTTTTTGAATTAGAATTTAATATTTGGGAAATAAGTCTAAATTGGTCGGAAAGTCTTTTATTATTTGCTTTCAATTTTAAAAAATCAAGTAGGCAGGTAGCTGTAAAGACAGCTGGGTCAAAACTGTTTTCGTTTCAGGTAAAGTATCTTTTCTGTTGGCAGTATGCCAAAATGTTGTTCAGAATGATCAGTTACACTATTACAATTTTGTCAGTCTATATACATATTGTATACACTGCTTTATTTTATTGCTTTTTACAATGAGAAAGTAACAAATTCGATCGAATATTTAGGCTTGCTTAGAATTATTGCTTTGTCAGCTAAATTTATAAACTATTTTTTTACTTCCTACAATTATTACTGACATGTTCCTATCAATATATATGGGGTGGTGTGTGCAAAGTAAACTTTTGCACCTCGATCATTATATTTTCCGACAGCAAGCGAAACATCTGTATAATCTGTGCCTTTACTATAAAAAATTCATAAAAAGAATCACTAAAAATAGGTACGTTGGTTTCGTTGTATATGGTCTATGTTGTTTAGCACTAATGATGTTTAATTTTTCCGTTTGATACGTTGTTATTGTCGATTTTAGGTTTCTTCAGTATTGTGGTGTAGGCTTTAAGGTAAAACTTTCCAAACAAATAAAAGAAGAATGCAGATTCGACGACTAGTAGAAATGCGATGGGTTTCGGATAATCGCACGGACGAATCAGCACTTGAAGTTGGTGGAAGAAAATAATACAAAATTGTATCTGAAAAAAGAAAAATGAAATTTATACAGTGATCAAAACATAATTATACATAATATAGCATAGATTACACATAAAAATAACGTGTAATCAGATAAAAGATTAATAAATTATAATAAAAAAAAGTTTCAAAGTTATATTTTATTGTCGCGCAAATGAATTTAAAAAGCATATCAAAATTGATTAATTTTTTTATAGTACCCAGTAAACCAAATTCAAATTTCCCGCAATTATTTTCAGTAACTTCAACATTAAAGCATGAAATAACCTACGATTTTGTATTACATTGATAGTTATTTTAATACCTTCAAGTTGATGTTACTAAATATAATTGCGGGAAATTTGAATTTTGTTTACTGGGTAGCGAGTCATATCACAAATGTGAAGCCATGCAAATTAAGTTAAGATCCTTTGCCAACAGAAAGCAAGTAGAGATTCATTTGAATAGTAAAAAGTACATGTTGCCACATGTGCAACAAAAGAATATTTGTAACCGGCAATTGGTTGCTAGACAACAACCAATGCTGGCTTGATTGGATGTGATAAACATCAACGGACAGTTTTTGGTGACTTCAAATATTTTATACTCTTGATACGAGATCTATACTATTTTGATTTATGGTTCCTTCCAGATATCTCTAGTAAAATTTTAGTAACATAATGTCGTTATACTATACCATATACCATATACGTGGCATTACCAATCATACGAACAGAACATAATCGTCAATTGAAATCCCTTGCGTTTTTCATAATCAAATATAAATAGTAATGATGTAAAATACATAGTTTTGAACATACATTTGAAAAAGAGAATTAGAAGAATTAGAATTTAGATTGTGAACACCTTGACACCAAAACAGTTTAATCAGATCGTGTTGTTAACAATAAACATAAATTTGATTTTGACAATTTGAAGATATTATGTAGGGAAAGATATTTACAGCAAACGTCTTTTCCTTGAAATGTATTGCATTAATAAAGATCCTTTGTGTATTAATTTCAGAACAGATATTAATAATTTGAGCAGCATATATAGTTATCTGTTATTTCTTGATGAAGGTTGAAATGGAATTACATTCAATTGTTTCACTTCGCTATATTGTTTTCATTTCCTATTTAAAATTTTATATTAGTGTACATTCTAGCATGTACCTAATTAATTAAATTATCATTTTAAAACTGTTTCAACGAAAAATATATTATTTCCGAAGAAATGCGCGAATTTAAAATTATATTCCTTTTCAAGGAAACACCAAATCATGTTGACCATATAGAAAATGCAAAAACTGTTGATTTAATGCAATTCCTTTTACATGCAAAGGATTTCTCTCAATGTAGAATTTATGTGATAAAGGAATCGTTTTTTCATCAATCCTTGACTGCTTTTCCAAGTATACATCTTTAACCGATGACCTTTGCCCTAACGTACAGTCAGTACTACCACTTAATATAAATAGTAAGGTATTTATTATCGAAAGTTACTTTAGAACTCGTCGAAAATTAGATAACGAAGAATGGGTTTATTCCATTAATCAGTGCATGCAGGGTTTCCGGCACCAGTTTCCTAATCTGGCAGTTACTACCTTCTAAGTCATGTTCATGCTTGTATTGACAAATTTCGTGCAATCGGCGCGGTAACTCGTAAACCTGAAAAACGAACCGCAAATTGCGTAGAGGTTATTCGACATTCGAATGAATGTTTCACTGTGACCCACGATTAAGAAAAAGCGCGGTCTAGTCTAATCAGGAAAGTATTTGAAAGCACGATATGTAACTGTTCGTAGTTGAGGTAATTTCTACGATAAGTATATTGAAATAAAGATTAGGCTGCGCGTAGCAACAAACTTGACAAACAACAGAGAAGTGTAATAAATAAAGATCGACAAAATTAATTACCTTCGTCCTTAACGATAAAAAGAAAGACTTTTGACTTTTGACCGTACATATGTAAAATGCTGTATTCTCTGGTTTACTTAATTAATTAGCTATAACGTATTAATACTTTAAAGCAGTAATTCTATAATTGAATTTGCTATTTTAACACTCGTATTTAATTAATTACTCTTTTACATTCAAATATGATAAATAATTTTTAATTGCAATTATACACTCTGTCTATTTTATGTTTTCATGTCATCAATTTTTGTCTACTATATGAAACAAATCGGTACTTCTAAGTCAAATTAAAAACCATATACTTATAACCGAACAGTTTGCGCGGATGTTGACGTACTTTTGACAAATGCTGTCACATTGACGCACTATAGTCTATTTTTTTAAACGACGGAGTGACGTAAATAATGGGAGGAGCAAACCATGAAATGCAATGAAATCAAAAGGTAAGCAAAAGTATACATTCTCTGAAGCAAATATTGCAAATATTTTAAAAATTGATTTTTGATATAAGTTCATGTTCAGAAAAACGTGTATATGTGTTAATTATAGTGTGAGATATAGCAGCTTTTGCTGTCATTTTTGATAATTTTGATGCATTCAGGTCCTTATTTGCTTCATGTAAAGTTTTGTATATATTCAAGACATTGTCTTTATCTTTAACAGAAAAAGCGTGTCTTTTTCGGGTGGCCCCATTATTGTTTTCATTTCACTACAATACTGCACAAGCGAAATATAAGCTAAAACACAATAAAGCGTTTTTATAATGTACACAACTAAGTATGTAATTACTGTACTGTAATTACCTTCTACAGGAATAACACTTTAAGATTCGTTGGAACAGCTTAGAAGGATATGAAAGGAATCTCATGTAATGAAACTATGGACAATAAATATATATTCACATAAAATAAAAATCTTATGTCAAACGTCATAGATTCTCAATTTGTGCCTTGTTGTGTCTTGTTGTGTCGAGCTTGTCTTTTTAGCGGTATTTTCAAATTGAACCAATAACAGAACAAATACGTTACATTTTTAGTCCTCTATCGCTCCGTCGAATTAAAAAAGAGAATATAGTAGTATTTGCGTCAATACGTGCATATAAAAAATTGACGTTATTTGGCAATTTACTGACAGATGACAACAGGGCTACCAAAGGAAATAGCAATTTGGACTGTATAGGGTGAACCCAAAATGAGAAGTACATATGTCGTCATCGTAATGTCAAAGTAGAATAGAGGAACTAAAGTCATTAGTGGTGGGGGTGGTTTTTTTTACGATAGAAATTACAATGTTCATCTTCAGATAACAAGTTACCATCGCTTTTATATCTAATTCTTACCCGATTTTGGTGAATAAAACAATTATTATTCACTTATATAATTAAAATTGAAGTAGATTTTAGTTCAAGTTTCTCAACCTCTCGCCAATTACGACTGTCAATTAGCTGTCAAAATGACAGCATACGATAGATTTCACCACCAACAACAGGAAAGTAACCAGGATCAATTGAACTTTAGTCTACTACGCATGGCACAACGCTTTTTCGCTTGAACAGAGTTCACCGGCGATCGGTGGTTCAGTTGAACGGTCTGTTGAACTGCTTATGATAAAACCTGCCCTAAATAGTTCTGTCAAATTGACAGGAACACTCCTAAAGCTAGTATAATAGACGCTTCCAACGATTCCAGCGCTCAAAACGAATATGACGACATATGTACTTCTCATTTTGGGTTCATTATACTGTAGTATGACTTTTCTGAGCTGTCACATGCATGAAATCGAACGGTATAGATCTTTGTTAGTAAGACAACTGTAAACTTTACTTCCTTTTTCAGTAGCAGTACTTAAAAAAATAGTCAAATTAATAGATTGCCTTTATCTGTACGACTCATCAACGACGTAGGTTAAAACATAAAATAGACAGATAATACTAATATTTATTTTTCTGTGGCGTATACTAAGGAGGACATCAAAGCACAAAATGTTCTGGTTAAACTATGCTGTAAATATACTTTTCTAACATACCATTTGTAGCTCAGTGACGTGCTTCTTCCACCATAAATACTTCTGATACTCTGGTCCCAATGACGCTATCATATAATACATATACATCAAAATATGTACGAACGCATTTATCACGCCGAGAAGTGTTCCATGTCCACCTGTGAATTTAATGAATACAGATTAGAGTGTTACTTCAAGGCGAATCTGGATGACTGTCTAGTGAAATTCTCTTCGAGTAGATAGCGTGATTTTTTTCGCTATTTTTATATAAACCAACCAAATATTTTAAATTTGGAAAACGAAAATTTCGAGAATAGTATTTAAAATTTCGCCAATGTTTTATTCATTCTTTTTTCTTTGTTTTTTTTTTTCTGCTTATACTTGAAATTTCAAAGACAGGCAAACCATTCAGAGTTACTTGCTATATGCAGCACGTTTCACTTTTTTTCCGATAAAAGATAGTGTCCGAGATTGTAAAATGATGTAATAGACCATTGGGCCTACGTCGAATTAAGGCACCACCATATCTCCTCAAAATATTGCTAGTTAGTGTGTCAGGTTCAATTACTGGAATGGATTGCTTAGTTAGGGTTAACCTAAATTACACAATTGGGCGCCCAGATTCGCCTTAACAGAGCATGTAGCTATTACCTGGTAAATATTTACTGCCAATCCAACCGCATATTGGCATCATGAAATGATGGTAGACATGAAGAAAGGATATTTGGTTATTTTTCTTCCTAAGAACGAAGAAAACCTAGACAGTACAAATTACGTCAGTAGCACATATACCTGCAAAGTATTTACACATCACTCACGGTATCTAATAGTTCGGTTAATTTAGCCATATAATACAACCATACTGCATTTGCCATCTGTAAAAGAAAATAAAAAGAATTATATTATGATTTTATATTTACAAAATAATAATGGTAATTTTTGTTGATATACTAAAGGCATATATTTCCTTCATAAAATACTAACTCAACGACATACTACGGATAATCAGAAGGAAGCTTGCAAAAGTGATTCATTTAGGGTTGGAGTGGCCATGTGGACCTGTTTCACCGCGACTTTTTCAGATCTATTGTAATCTCTTATCTCCTAGAAGACGCTCTCTAATTTTGCCCTCTTAGTGAGGCCTACCATCATCTTTGAGTGCGGCCTTTTTTTCTGCATCTGATAGCTGAGGGGTTCTCCACACCCAGTACCAGAAACCTTGTCCTCGCCAGACCATCACATTGGCACAGCACATGAACTGATATAGTTTTTTGCTTGCAAACTATTTTGAAGTAGAAAAGAATAATCAGCACTGACTTACCCTCATGGCTCTGGGATTCATACTGTAGTCGACTGGTTGGCAAGAGAACTTGTATCCGTGCAACCATCCACCCTGTAGACCCTGAAATGGTATTAAAGCACCGAGGATTGTAAACTATCGTGGCAAATACAAGCTATCATTTACAAGCTTATAATTAAAATTAAATTTTCTAGCGAAGTAATTTATTAATTAGAAGTGTTACACTCAGAAGCAATGATTTATTGAACTTGATTTTTTGGCAATGTGATTGTTTTACATCATAATACAAATAATGTCAAGCTGATTTATCTATTCGATCTGGTGTTTTCCCTTCCCTATGGAAACGTGCTAAAGTTTGCCCTATATTCAAACAGGATGATTCAACACTTCTTTCAAATTACAGACCCATTTCTATATTATCTAACTTTGCGAAGATTTATGAAAAATATATTTATACTTCCATTTATAACAATGTGCGTGTGTATTTGTCTTCTGATCAGCATGGCTTTATTCCGGGTCGCTCCACTATTACTAATTTGGCTTGCATTATTCAAGAGATAGGCGAGGTTCTTGATAGACGTGGACAATTAGATGTTATTCACACTGACTTCTCACGAGCCTTTGATACTATAGACCATCAAATTCTACTACATGAAATAAATTCTTTTGGTTTTGTTTCTCCGGTTTATTAAACTCCTCGATTCTTCCTCTCTTCTTCCTCAATAAAAGATAAACAGTTGACATTCATACCATAGCTTGCTTTAAATATAAGCAGTCATTCTGATACCAAAAAATCAAGTTAAAGTCCTTCTGAAGTCCTAACTTATATTAATATTAATACTTTATATTAAAAGAAATAACAGCAATGTATATTGGAATCTAACCTCATAGAATAAATATGCGCTCAAGAGGACTTGTAGAAAATTATATATAAATATTGTATATTTTAGATCCATTGGTTTCCTGTCCTTCATAAATCGTGGGCCGGCTTTCACACAGAAGTAAACATATGTGACTAATATTGTTAAGAGTGGTCCAGGCGACTTTACCAGAAACCAATCATCTGTCCTGGGATCTAGAAAATTGAAAAAAAAAAATCAATTCTGTGGCAATGTGTCGTATTTATAACAACGTTTTCGTTGTTTCTTTTTATCTTGAATAATAATTTTAGAAATATTTGGAAATGAATTGAAGGCGAGGATCATGGTTTGGCTAAATTTTGAAAACTACCTACGTTAAGTACTTTTTTTGTAAAACTACTTGGTAGTTGCTGAATGCATAAGAGTACTTTTAGTTAAGGGGGATTTTTCAATTAAGAATCGGTCCTCATTGTGAATGACTCACGTCGCTTGATTCTGATCTTTGAATTTCGCACAAGTCGTAAATCAAAGGAAGAATCAACTCATTTTGTGTTAACTAAATACATTTTTGTTTTCAGTGTGTGGAAAGAGAAGTGGAAAATAATTTGTTTTCAAATATTATTTCTTCTTAAAATTTAAAGAAACGGATACTTTAAAGAAGAAATCTGAGGAAAGGTTGTACTCCGATAACCGATTAAAAACTGCCCTTAAAGGTATAGAGCTGTAGTTAAAGCAAATAAGTGCTACTCTGTCACACATACTATAAATACGAACAATTAACACAAACGATGCCACCCCATTGTAGTTATTAGCATAAGGGTGGAAAAATTAAATATTTTTTTAAGAAATTACTCAAAAAAAAATATCAAATCAAAAACAGTATGTAAGTAAATACTGCTTATGGGGTTTCTATAAATAAACAGAAGCTAATTCCGTTCACTCAGTTTGAAGTTATCATTATTTGAACTTTTTGAGGGGGGTTTTTTCAGTTTGGTTAAAAGCGTTACCTTGTTTTTTTTTGTTGTTGTATCAGGCTATATATATTTAGGTTTACTGTATATTCTTTTCTTCAGGATTTCCTGTATGGTAGACATATAAATAAAAAATAAAATCCCTTTAAGTAATTGTAGTGGAAGGAATTTATTATTGTTAAAATAATTACTGATCTATCAATTTCAGGATTGTTTATATGTACGTTTTAGCTCTAGTAGTTATAAAAGCACTGAAACTTAAAAAGAATCCATGGTTATGTCCAAATTGAGTTAATGATTAATGATAAAGAACAACAAGTTTGAAACTTAATCAATGGTATCTACAGATACATATATTGGCTTACATGTTTCGACTACAATCCATCTTCAGAGCCATGTCAGATCAGAGGTTAAAATAACCGTGTAAGACAAAATTAACATATTAAAAATAATTAAAAGTTAGTCAAAAGTCAATTAAAAATATCAAAATTTAAAAATATTAAAAAATATTTAACAATAAAATAATATTTAAATATTAATATAAATAATATTTTAAAGGGATATTAGTTTCTTGAGTGGAGTATAAGGTGCCAACTTAATTTTTTGTTATATAGGAATGTATGTAATGACTTTATACTTGGATATTTTCGTTTCCGTTTCCTTTACAATCCTTCAATGTATCTTGGTTTTGCGGGAATTGTAATAATAAAATTTTGATTGTAGAAAATTAAACTTTAATTGACATTTCGACAATGTTAATATTGGCTTGCCCAAAATTGTAAATATCTTAATTATTTAAATCTGTAAAAAAATGAAATACATTCATATTTGTAATCAACGTATAACTATTTTATTCCCAACATAATATTTTATTCTTGTAAGTTAATGTAATTAATTTGTGTAATTTAAATTTTCATTTTTAAATATTGTTTCGTTTTGCTTTAAATTTGTGTGACTTTTTGAAGCTGATTATATTAAACACATATTCTACCATACAGAAAAAACTGAAATAATATAATAAACCTAAATGCGTACAGTCTGATATAACAAAAAATCCGTTAGCACCTTCAATCAATCTCAAAAAAGCATCGCTCAAAGGAGGAAAATAATAATAACTTTAAACTGAATGAAGGGAATTATGGGCCTGTTTCAGACGAGGCGATTAGTTGATTCCGCTAGCTAAACGGACGGTTGTCAAGGAGCATACTGATATGAACCCTTTCACACGGGGTCAACTTGTCCGGCGGCTTCATTAGGTCTTCAATGACAATCAGCTAGTTGAGAGTAAACCAGACAACTTAATTGAATCAACTAAACCGCCTCGTCTGAAACAGGCCTTAGTCTCTAATTTTTCCTCCATCCTTCTTTGCACGTGATAGCTTAATTAATTCCTGATAAAAAAAATATTCAATTTTTCCACCCTTATGCGAATATCTGTAATGAGATGGCATCGATTAACATAATTTTTCGTATTTATGCTTTAATTCGAGTTCTTTAGCTTTAGAGGCACTTTTCAGAGACCTATCAGAGTAGAGGCTTTTGCGAAAGCAATGGTGGTGGCTTAAGTCAGTATCGAGTAGGAATTGATTGATATGTGGAAGGGTACCAGGAGAGCGAAGACAGTGTATTTGGATTATAATTATTGTAAGATAATGTGGTAATTAGTGTTTAGATGAGAAGGAAAATATAATCTACAATACACCATTTAGAGACACTATGAATCGTAACACAAAATCCTTGAAATATAGGAATAAGGAAATATTAAGAATTAAGGAAATTACTCAACTTTTCTGTTGTTAGGTTACAAAAACAACACCGAGCACAACCTTGCAGTTGTTTAACTATATAGTAGAAATCAGAGCAATATAATAAATTTGTTTATATTTATAATAATATCTTCACAAAATGAACAAAACAAACACGAAGAAAGGTATTAATTAAAAAAGTAGAAACAATATGGAATCGTTTTGAACGTACAACATACATAAACACCGAGCACCCACAACCAATAAATCAGGCAAAGGTTATTGTGACTGCCAGAATCGGTTATTAGTTTTTTGCCCTTGAAAATACTGTTATTATACAATAAAGTTCATTAACTTTCGGCATTTAGGATTATATAACGTTCGTTAGGTCTAGGAAAGTAAAAGCTAACGGCATACTTGACCAGCGGTAACAATGACACACGATTCCACTTCGACCATTAACCTAGATAACTAGAGTGGAAATGTATGATCGTTTGTATGGAATTAATGACGCGGTTATAATTAAATATTAATGAAACTAAAATCAAGAGGTAATACTAGCAATAAGCAACAGTTATCGTTAGTCAGTAAGTACCTGTTATTTGTTTTCATTTTATAATAATTATCCTAGGTTGTGTTGATAATTTGTAGAGGTGAAAATTTAAACCAATTAAAAGTCTAGTGTTCTGTTCTTGTGGAAGGGCATCATGTACGTCATTAAACAATTGCTTAGCAGCCTGAATCTTCCGTTCTGTTAAAATTATTCTGATGTTTATAAATTTCAATTGCTTCACGTGTATGACAGTGCACAGTGTTTGAAAGAATTTCGGATACCGTGGTTTGCTTTAGATGACAATTTATTTTATGCCTTTCCATGGCGTGCCAATGCTTGTAGCCCTAATATATACTGAACCACAAGAGCAGAGAATTTTAGTTAGTTTCATACTAGATTCTGAAAGTTTTCCAGTAGCCATTTAAATAAATTGTATAAATATTTACTGTCTCACTGTATAGTTGCAATATCATCGGCTGTACACAGAAAAGTTCTTAATAAATTTAAGACAACTAAAACGGAGAATATATTTTTTCCTATACAAACGACATAATTTCAAAATGAAAAAAAAAATTAAATAAATTTGGTTAACTTTGAAAATTTGCTGTTTTACAAACTTTAGAGTCGATGGAGCACTTGTTCTGTTAAGTTGATATATTAAATCTTATTCTTTTTGATCGCTTAGTGAAGGGAACAAAACTAGTCACACACAAAACAACCCGAAGTCTCGGAAAATTCAATATTCAGTTAGTTAATATGGATTTTTATTTGACTATCTTTGCTGAAAGAACCAGAAGGGTGAAGTGACATACTGCTATATTGAAAATAGCCTTTCCGTAAATAATATCCTTTGGCACCATAATCTCGCTTTCAACATTTCTTTATTTAATATATTTTCATTGACAATACATATGGCAACATAGTGCATCGAAAATGTAGTATTCAAGATAGCATTGTAAATAGTCGAATTAATTTTAATTGTCAAAGTAGTTGTGTCATCCTTTCTATTTATGTTGTGCATGTTTTTTCTGTAGTTCGAAGTATAGTAATTAATTAGTTCTTTAAACATTTTTTACACGTTTTTTTTTCTTTCGTTTAACATGGATTTTTCATATGGCGCGTGCAATGGAATTCGTGACGAAGCAATGCGAGGATATGGTGCTCGCTACCCAAACTGGAGGCAGCCTACAGCAAATGTCTTTCGAAGGTTGAAGCAATGTACAAGTAGAAGAGCAGATTTTTGATTTAGTAAACGGGGATGTCTCAGTTAGTACTAGACAATTAGCTGTTGCAATGAATATCCCAAGCTATGAAACCGTCAATTGAGTTTCAAAGGAAAATATCATGTTGCTAAAGTTCAACCTTTTTACGAAGGCGATAACTTTCCTTGGCTGAATTTCTGTGCCACGATTTTAAATTGATTTCGTGATGACTTTTCAGGCATATTTGGAGCGATGAATGGATATTTATGGAGCCTTTAACACTCTTAACTTTCACTATTGGAGAGAAGAGGAAAATCCGCAGCAATTTTGTAAGTATGGTCACCAAAGAAGATTTTCTGTTAAGGTTTGATTAGACTTAATAGACCATACAGTTATTGAACCAATTTACCTTCCTAACCGTCTAGATGCCCTCAATGCTGTAGGCTATTAATTTTAGAGAGTGGCTGGATGAATATTATCCAAATAATGGGTTGGTCGTGTTGTCCAATGTCATAGCCCGCTTAGGTCATTCGAGCACCGAGAAAACCAAAACGAGGCGATCGATCGCTTACGATCAAGCAACCAATCCCACAAGCGACCGGTATATTTAAAACTGTATTTGCTCGTTCATTGCGGCAACTATGACCTATTGCGAGAAGCAGCGAATCGGGCACGTTCAAACTGATTGGTCTCCACGACTTCGATCGCCTATAATCTACTTGTCAAATTTTAATGTGTTCTGCCACTTTTTCGTTTATGACTGTCAAAAGCTGAAGAAAATGCTAAACCGATGTTTATGCAGGAGATAGAGAAATATCCGTGTTTAATTACCTATTTGTTAGAAGAATATGCTAAAAAAAAGTGGTAGATTCAGGATCTTTTGGAGATTACTCCAGTGACAATATCCTCGTCAGACGACGACATCCCTCGATTTGTTTGTTGGTTTCTGTGCGGAGAAATAAGCGACCAGTTACCTGCGATTGGTTCTTAGTACCAGTCGCTAGCTTTTGGTTTTCTCCGTGGATGAACGGTCTTAGTCATCCGATCTTCATTAAGATTAAACTTTTTGTATGGCGATTTTATCAAAGAAAAGGTATATGCCACGCCTCCCTTAAATGCCGACAAAGTGAGGAAACGATTTAAAGCATACACTGAAAGCTGCAACATGCTGTTGCAGCTTTCAGTGTAGTGCAGTCGGATTGGAGTTTACGAAAGTTGGAATGAGTTATCCGATTGGTTCACGTGGTCAAGGATGGCACAGGAACTACTTGTAGTAACAAATCTTATGAATTGAAACCAACGGCTCTCCATTTCAACATTTAAGGCTAAAAATAAGCTCTAACAAGGGGACTACCGGATCAGCATATCGCCGATCGAGCTGAAAAAAAATTGAAGCGATTTTTGAAGCCAAAAAAAAAATAAATGCAAAAATTAAATTTAAATGCGAAAATTAAATTTAATAATTATTTATAATAATAATAACTCAGCACTACAGGCCTTGAAGGCCCTTGGCTAGAGTGCCGGAACACACCGGTCACTGGAGAAGCGTTATCCGAATGGTGACCCATCCAACAACCGGTACCGCATATTGCTGCTTGATTTTCAAGATTGGCAACGATGCACCCTTCCTTCTCAGCCGTACTGCCGGCACAATAATTATTTATATATTATTAAAAAAAATTAACACGACGGCAATTTCGAACTCCAGAAATAGAGCGCGCTATCCACTAGACCAGGGGACCCGCTTGTTTGGCACTACAATTTACTGATGTTATATGAGTGTGGCGAGGGAAGCAAAAATGGAGTTTATGCGGGCTTTTACATTTTTTATCAGTATAATGATGTAAATTACGAATTTCCTCATTTTTTTTTCAGTTCAATTGGCGATATGCTGCCAGGTCAAGTTTAGTATACATAATTCTTTTATAACTACAATTTCTCTATTAAAAAAAGCCTTTTTCCGGCTTGTGTTACAGTACAAAATTAAGCATTCAAAACTTCATACGATGATTCTGTACACTCTTAGTTATTGCTTATAAGCCAATACAAACTTAGGTGTCATACATATATACAAAATCAGTTCAGAATACCGAAGGCCAATTACCACATTAGAATATTAAGAGTTTGATTAAGAAATATGCAAAAAATATTGCTATACATATTTAATACATATTATACACATTTCTTCCGCCAACTTATACACTTCCCATTTAAATTCGTCAATAATTTTACATTTTTCATAAGTGTACAGCACAAATGTTGGCGAAACGTCAGATAATACTTTAAATTTACATTTAAACGCGTTAGATCAAACAACCGCTACCTCATCTATATTTTTTGATCTTTCATTTAAAAAGCCTTTTGATATTGTATATATTAATAAAAAGAACTTTCTGCTGCCTTTTAAACCAGTATATATATTTTTAATTATAATATATAGCTCACAAATTATCGCTTCTAACAATGCATTAATTTTATATAATTACTACTGTAAGCGTCGCTTGTTGTGCCTTTTACATTGCATCTATTCTATTACATTGAGTTTGAATGTGGGTAGGTAACATTATTCTTTCTAATGTAAACTTATTTACAATTGATTTGAGTCATACTTTTAGGAATCTGTCATCCTGGGATTTACATAAAATTAACAAGAGTTGATTTATAAGCCGATTCTATTTGTTCCTTATACATCCTTTTTACTGTAAAACACATTGAATACCCTCGAAGCGATTGCATAACATAACAATAATTAATGGCAAACATAGTAAAAAAAATCGTAAAATGTAAAGATCATTTCAATGATGAGATCGAACATATGAAACAATCAGTACTTCATAGTTTATCCAAATCAACTTCTAATTATCTCTTCTAGCTGAACTAATCATAAATGTCAATATTTATTTTCAAAGGCATTAAATTGCTATTTTATGCGTTATGTCATTGCAATTAAAAATGTAAAAAAAAGAATATATGGTGACAGTTTAAAAATAAATATGACAATAGACAAGTTTTCTTATGATCTCCATTACCTATGAAACATGGCCCAGAATTTTTTTTTGGGTTATTTTCCTGTTTTGTAATAAATTCTAAATCAGATAAGCAGCTCTCGCAATGATAACTATACTATAACTAATCACAAAGGTGAAAGTATTAACTCAACACGATTATGTGAAGCGAAAATTAAATCAATAATAAACAAATTAAATAATAAATTAAGTACACGTAGAGTAGATACGTGAATACAGGTGAACAACGATTAGACATGGTGCAGTTTGTAGTAAAAAAGTATTCGCTTCCTCTACCTTGCCCATCGCTAGTTGCCAGAAGACCTTGACTATTGGTACAGTGCAAGCGTGAAAAACATCACTTTATTACCATTTATAGGAGATAACTTCAACTTGTTATTATGTTTTCAGTATACCATAGAATACAAACCGTACCTAATTTCATAGAGTAGATAATTGCAGTTTAGGAGAAGTCAAGTGAAGTATATAATTACTGGAATAGTATAATGCTGATTTATTGCTAATAACTATCATTTTGAAAACACAATTACATGTTTAGAATTTCACAATTAGTCTTGGAGTAGGAGTAAAGTAGTTTGAATTTAAGAAATATGTATTACGTCCTCATTATGTTAACGTAGTACATGTGAACTAGCGTCATCATCTGTGGCGGAAATGATTTAAGTTAAGAGGTGTCGATCTAAAACTAACTATGATAATTGCCTAATAGAAAGAGGAATTGATATAAATTGGATAGGGGTACTAAACAAAGATAAGCATAGATGAACCAAAGATAGGAAACTTAACTGTGCGCGTCGCCTGTTGTTCCCGCATAATCACGACCTGCTTGATGATTGCTTTATAAGGGCTGTCGAATCATAAGTTGCACGTGTTCACAGGTTGGCGTCACTTACCCCACCTTTTTGGAAAAATTGCTTATCCTTCGGTTGCAGGATTGTGACAGCAAAATGTCAATCTAATTTTAATGAATGTCACATTGACAAGCACCGAAGCTAAAATCACTCAAAATTATTCTAAAGAACATGTTTTGTTAAAAATCGACCTATTAAGGTTTTTAAAGTTGTATTTCACATCTTATTACTTATTTCAGTTGTATAATTATTTCGTTAATAGTTTTGTAGTATTTGGTTTTGACATAAACCCGGTTGTAATCAGCTGTCTCCTCCATTACTATTATTTTGACGTGCCAAGAAAGTAGTTCTCATGTTCTTAAACGTCATGCAGATGTCGCTACTTACCGGAAACTGGTGTAACATTCAATTCAATGTAAATTTGGATGATTCCGACCTGTCGAATATAAACCAAACTTTCTAAGTTATCAACCACATCTTCATATCTTTAAAAATAAGGGTGATTTATTGTCAAGACAATTTCTTTTTTGTTTTTTTTAATTATAGCAAAATCACGAATGTTAATTTTAAACCCCAAATATATTTCTAAAGCTTGAGCTAGAGGTCAAAATCTCAGCATTGGACTTGGAGAGTCAAAGATCTCTAACTAAGTCGTTCTACATTGATCATGCCATCTGATTCTACATATTTTTGTCACACTTCCGACTCGCTGTTGCTGATTGAAGACGCTGATCTATCTTAGGGAGGGGTAGGTAATTGAAGCTGAGGGCTGTCTAATACACTGGTTGAAATATTACGTGTGTGTGGCGGTAATTTTGCGCTAGTCAAAATATTTTAGTATTGCTTCTTACAAACTTTTTACCAGACGAATTGACTACATTGTGTTAGTAGAACGGACATTACTAGAATTTTGTGAATTCTTTGTTCATAGATGAGGATTTACTATTTTCTCTAGACATTCAAAGCATCACCAATCAGATTTTTCCCTCGGATAGAAATATTAGAAACCCCACCTAATTAATACAGTATTGCATTATACGCACCACGTGTATCTGTTTTCGAGTTTGTTTCTGCGTATTAACATATCCAAACAAACCACAAATGTGACTGACCTCTAAAGTGTAACCTTGCGTTATTAAACGTTTATTCCAGTGGACATAAAAAATTTCACACCTTAAGGATGTATTGGGAACAACTATTTACGTAATTAGTTCAGATTTGAATCAAAGTAGCATAAACATTCACTTGAATTTATAATGGTTCTCAAAAATCATTTTAAAATTAGTACGTTTAGTGAAAACCAAAACTTTGAATGAGTTGGTTTCTGTATATTATAATTGGAGAAACGTTTAAAGAGAGAATATTTAATAGCACTAAGAAATAGGAGTTGCATATTAAAAAGACGTTGTGTTTAGAAACGGTGTTAAAATCATCCAATAGATCGCATTCATTTAGTTTAAACAGCTAGTAAATTTTGTTTAGTCTACATCAAATAAAAATGTGACTAGAAGTATATCATAATTCCACGTGTTAGTTGGACCAAAATAATCCCTTAGCAATAGACAATACTTGACTATCTTTGTTCGTCAAATTTAAACTTCTATAGTTCTCGACAAAATAACACGAAAACAGTGTGGACCTCTCCTGACTATAAATTAGTCAAAAAGGTGTTAAAATTTCATACAGTTACTGGGCCAGGATAAGGAAGATCCCGATACATTAACACAAGTACATTGCCATACGGGTTGAAGGGTCACAATGCAAAAGTAGCAGTTGCTTGAGTGTTAGTGGGTTCCCGCCAATGTGCTTTGTAATTGCAATCTCATAGATCTTTTCTCCCCTATGCCATCTCTTGTCTTAATAAACTGACCACAAACATAGCAAAACGCGTCTTGCTTCATGTTTGCAACCTCTTGAAGCCATCATCTAATTAGAAAAATAGGTATAGTGAAATGAGAAGTACCATATACACACCGTTTGAGCACTGAAATCGTGGGACGAGTCTATTATATCAGCTTTAGAGTGTACACGTTTTGAATGGAGGGACGTTGGAACATTGGATCTATCAAAATTTAAAATAGCGCCTGACACAATATACCAATAAATTATCAAAGCAGTTGAGTGGTTGAGACATCTTCGTTGTGATATTTTTTGTTTTGTTTCCAAAAAAACAACAAAATCCAAAGCCGAAAATGTAGATACTTGGTCACTTTGACAGACATATTTACTGTCATTCCTATCGTAAATGAATTCACTTCCGTCACTGATGTCTTTAGTTCCCGTATTCTGCGTCGAACGACATAATATGTACTTCCCATTTTGGGTTTGCTTGTAAATTTTAAAATATCATTGTCTTGGTCACAAAAGCAAAGTTTGTGGGAAATAATCGACTATTTTTATACTTTTCTGACATAATAAAATAGGAAATGGCAGTTAAAACCCAAAGACAAAAAAATTAATAGAAATTGTTACATAGTGTTAATGGTAAATTTCTTTTTACCTGTCAGCCAATACAACGTTGGATTCCTCTTATTTGTTGTTTTACTTATTGTTAACGAAAAAAAAAACATTATCAAAAAGTTCACTTTGACATAGACTTAAGACTGAGTTGGATTGTCAAAATCCATTGGTACCATCAGGAGAGCTGTAAATGGCAATCACCGCATTCTTATGTGGATAACTATTATGGTCTGTTGGTCTGTTACACCATAAAATTGACCGCGAAAAATGCTTAACTGCTTTTTGTTATCTCGTCCTAATTCTTGTGCAAATTTAACATTCTGGAATCTTTTAACAGCTATGTGTAGAGATACAAATAAATTAAATAACATGTATCAAACAGGCCAGCAGATTTTGTAACAAACTGAGATTCCTTTGATTCAGCGGCTGTCAATTATTCTCACAGATATTCCTTTACCTGCCAAGATGGGGATTAGTTTTTCAAACACTCTATTTTCCAAGTCATTGCTACGGTTTCAAAGCCTTGGTCCACACTGAACCATAACCTCATATTATGAATCTGTAAAACAACGATTTCAAATTCCTTTCATTGATGCCATCGTGTTTGTACGAGCTGATAATATAAATCAAAAATCCTTTTTAGTTTCATTATGATAACATTAAAAATAAAAAAGCAGACACATGTTTCAGTATAATTCCATCGATTGGAATATTTATGTTGGGAAAATCCATTCATTCACGAATTATGAATTCTTTTCGTTGGAAGTTCTACCTAACTGATTTTTTCCATGTTATCGCGAGTGGGAGTAAGTTTTAAAAATGAAGTTTGCGGTTTTCTTCGACAACAAACAAAGTATTTAAAGACCTGTTATCGTTGAACACTACTCTAGAACGAGACAGTTATGGCAGGTTCACTACGCTACCTGTTTGTCCGAATGTTTGCTGTTGTTTTAGGAAATAGTATTTTGTTCGAGGAATGTTTCATTAAATAGGTCATATATCTTACTGTACGATAACGAATCTACCTGTTAATATTTTTAGGTACCAAACGATATAGAATTTTGTGCTGCATGCGATGTTGTAACTAGAAATATCATGTTTCATATTCAGAAAAAGACATGAATTGGTTTAACAAAAGTATCTCTGCAAGATCTATCCCAACAAAATACTAGAGTAAAAAATAAGTTATAAATATGTGCGTCCATATTTTTACAAAAATAATGAGCTTTGTTTCATACAAATAAATATATAATATATATAATTAGTTCATTCTCCGTTGAAAAACTACGTTTTCGAACTTGTATTGACATTAATAGAATATCTAAATGTTTAATATTATACGAAATATTTAATTGAATTCGGAAGAGTGTAAACATAAAAAAAATTACTAGGCACTCTACATAATTGAACCTTGGGCTTTAGAGAAAGAAACCCACACTGTATTAAGTTTTTTTTTATGATAATTTTCGAAAATGAACTATTACGCAACATATGGAAAATATTGTTTATTTATGGCAAAAGTAAACGTAAATGCCTGCTTATAGTACCAGACACATTAGATACGGCTTTTATTTATTAGATGTTAGTGCCTACAAATTGTTAAAGTGAATTTTTGTTGTAATTAGCTATGTAAACAATTAAATATTCAAATTCATTTTTATCACTCAGGATATTCAGGATTTTCATTGCGTGTTCAGGACTATTTATATATTTTTAATAACAATAGTAAATAAATTAAATACTGGTTCCTAATACATAACCATTAAAGCCAGGCACACACCAGACTTGCCTTAGTTGAAATTCGTTGATGGTAAGTTCGGCTACATTTATCACATTGGACTTACACTTTTTAGTATGGCAAAAATTACTCAAACAATATTTGAGATAGCAAAGATATCACTGAAAAAAAATATTTTTTTATCAATAATAGGTATATCATTACGTGTTAATCTAAGTAAATTATTCTTTTAAATATAGTGAAGAAAGATTTATTATATTTTATTGTAATATTTATAATTATTTATTTCTTTTCTCTTCTTTTGGTTGTATTTTTCTCATTTGTAATCCACAAAGCAATACTTGAAGCAACAGACTTCCAATATGTCAGTTTGTTATTGCTTACATTACTACCTACATAAGTTAATTTACTCATCGATTTAACCTACTCGATTTACTTGTTTTATTTATTCATTTTACGTATTTTATTATTTTTAAATTACCCATGCAATTTTAAAATAAAAAATAATTAATGAACCTTGATAAGTATGTAAAAGGAGAGGTTAGTACTGTAACATTAACACATACTTTATTATAAGTGTGAAATAACCGTGAAAGAAAACGGGTATGGTATTGTGCAAATCGCTCTTACAAGATAAGTTCTGATGCTAACGATGGTCGCTGTTTCTTTGGATTTCCGAATGAATCTATGCAAGTTTCAAGAATTAGCCATTGAGGACAACAGCACAAGAATTAGGAAAGGATATGGATAAGAAGAACTATTGTCGTTGTGCAGAGTTTCCTAGGTCACATTCAATCAACTTATTTGTTAGATATTTATTTTTAAACCTTATCGCTATTTATCATAATAACTAACTAAATACATGTCATTTTATGGTCACTGTTTAAAATAATGTAATTTTGGTCTGAACTGTATTGAACACTGTAATAAGCTTTAATCCTGACATTTCACATGTATTGGCGTTATAGACAACTCGATACTATATAGTCTACGTCTAAAACTTCTATCCACTTGCACACCAAACCAGTCCGGGGTCAGATGTTAGAAATGGATTAGTCGAACAAAACAGTCTTTGTATCACACAGAAACAATATAATTATTAACTCTTTTAACGCTAATTATAAGTTGATATGTGTCAGAAATCTGAAACTCTACAACAGGGTTTCCCAAACTTTTATGCCTCGTAGATCACTTGCTATGATTTTTCGGTTTTGGGTAGACCTCTGCTTACCTAAATATTCATTTTTTGCAAATTTAAAAGAAGAAGAGAGATTTAAATTTCTAACTGTAGTGAAGTGTAATGTGAAAAACTTAAAGAAGACATATTAAGTTTTATATATTTATTAATAAAATTCAAATTCAAACAATTTTTCCAAAAGTTTAAATTTAAAAGCGGGTCTAATTAAAATTTAGCAAGTAACTAAGCGAAAAAAACAAATGCTTTTATTGAGAAGGATGAACCTGATGCTTTAATAATAAATGTTCAATGTTTGGCATCAATTTAGTTAGGTTTAATCTCAAATCTCTTCGGTTAATAATGTCCAGTCTGTTTCTTTTTTTTTTGTGGAGATCGGCAACCGCACTGAAACCTATTTTGACTAGGTATGAGAATGGAAAAGCAATTAAAAACTTTCTTGCGACATTCCATAATACAGGATGAGTAACAGATACGCCTTTTTGAAGCCAAAATTTTGATAGCCGTTTCCAAACTGTACCTTAAGTTCTTCGTTAGTGCTTATTTCGATCAGTGCCTCTTGTAATATGACATCCCATTTCCTCAATGCCACCATTTGGATTGATTATCCACTGTGGTATTACCAAAGTCGAAATATCTTCAAACCTAGTTTCAAAATCTGAATAGGTAGCATTTAAATGGTGCACGTAGGTTGAAATATCGTCTTCCTGGCAGTTTGTCTGTGACAAATTGGGGAATTGGGAAAATTCCCGCTGTGCAATGTTTTCCTTTATTAGCTTAATTCGGGCAAGAAATGCTGAAATGATGGACTTTGTTTTAATAAAATTTAGAGTATCACCTTGTAACTGCAAGTTACGCTCATTAAATCTTGTAAACAAATCTGTTAAACAGGCAATGTCTGGTTTCCACTTGGTTAAATTTTCATTCAAAATTGGATCTTTAACATCCAGAAACTTTAAAACAGTCTCAAAACGAGAAAAAAAAATTGCCAAACACAAGCCTTCATAAATATTTATATTTGTTATTTATGTACGAATCGTATTTTTTATTACTAAAAGCTGTTCAGAAATATTTGAAATAATATTATAATAGAAAAAGTATAAATTTGTGGATTTTCTAATCTATTTTCCTGCTTTCTTTAAAATCTAATATACTCTACACGTTTGAAAATTCCCGGCAACAGCTTTACAAAATGGCAGCTAGACTTAAAGGTAATTTAAAACGAACCACAAAAGAACAAAGGGTTTAATGAGGTCGTCCTTGCCGATTTATACTGTGCTAGGGAAAATTGCCTAAATAGGATTTAAGATCGCTTTACAGGGAAGATATAAAAAGCTGTGAGTTTTTTTTTTTATAACCCATTCCGAAAGTAAGTCGTTTAGAAGAAAATTGTAAGTACATTTATATTAAGCAACCAACCGTTGAAATCAGAATGTTTATAATGTGTTTGTATACTACTAGAATATGAAATTTTTATCCTCCTAAATAAAAAAAAAATGTCTGAACCAGATATTCCCCGAGCAAAGAATTAAATGGTACAAATACAAATGAAAGATCGGCAACTATGTACAAACAGTAATAGCAAACTGATTCATATTATATTCAAATACCAATATTATAATAAAAAAAAGAAAGTAGCGTGTTGGACCATCTAATATGTATTTTTCTCATAAAAAAGCGTGTAGTTTATGTTATGAAATTTGATGGCCGTGAACATAGTCTTAATTTCCGATTAGTTATTTCAAGGTCACGAAACCTACCTTGTGGTAAATTACGTAACACGGAATCTATTGCAATTAAAGCCGATCATCTAAAATTTAAATCAATTTAGATATAAAAATAGTATTTCTTTGTCTGCGAATCTACCGATCTTATATGAAAGAATTTTTTTCTTTGAGCAATTTATAGTTGATATCATAACCAAAAAGCTATTTTATTTCTGTCAAGGTAGGTAATTTAGTTGAACAAAAATAAAAGAAGCAACATAAGTTGCCATATTTAATATTTAAGATGTTTATTTCTTTATGGGAAAGAGTATTTTTGCTGTCTAGGTGCAATTAATAACAACTCAATTGACTTGTGTTTGAACTTCTCATATTCTTTTAGTTACTATATAAATAAGGAAAACAGGCTTGATCATAAAATCTGGGTCAATGCAGCGAAGAAAGCAAGACAAAAAGTGACACGTACAAGCAGTAGTGCAGGTTCCATTGAAGTTGAGTCGCCAAAAAAATGACCTTGAAATGAGTAAGCGATTCTTCGTTATTTTAGGACGCCGCTTTCCTCTTAAATGAAAGATTGCACAACTTTGTGCCATCAAATAATACGGAATCTGATAATTAATAATGTACACCTAAGCTTTTTCATTCATTATTATTTCCAATTACATAATGTTGTTGTCAAAAACAATAAACCAATTCGCAAACTTATTGTTAGTAAAATTATTACTGTTTTCCCTTCAACATTCAACATACTTCAAAAAAATGACTATAAAAATCTCCGTTTTAATGTAGAGAAGTGCATCGATCTGACGCACGACATCCCTCCAGATTTACATATTTACGTATTGTTGCTATTAAAACCTAAAAGCAAATCCTCAAAGTTGTGAAAAATGCATAATGATATTTTATTTCTACAATTAATTTGTGATACATCACTGGCTTTAAAAGTTTAATATCTTAACGACTAAAATATGTCTGGACAAATTCAAAAAGAGAGCGCAAATATTTTATTTTTGCAATTTTTGAAGTAACATCTTCAGCGGCAAGATCGAAGTTTCCTTCGTGATGACTTGTCGTTTAGTGACTCATTAAGCGACGAAAAACTTTTTATAGTAGAAAGCCCGTGAAAGCCTACGTAACACCTAAATTCGTTACGGGCATCTATGGGCAGATGAAGGCAAATTACCTTTGCCTTGTATGATGACTGAAGTGCAACACAGTGTTATGTTTTACATTTTTATCCAAATGCTTACACAGTTTTAACTTGCACTATAATGTTTAATTATTCTCAAAGATCGTCAAGCTCTTCAGATGGTCAGATCAACAACTACTGTGGCGGTCACTCTGTAAATTATTAGGTTGCTGAAGTAAGTATCGTTAAAGCCACGCATGTTAGATAAGGCAAGATAAATGTTAAATGATACAGATAGAATATAATTTCCCATATCTCCAATCTTTTCTAAATCAAATTTCTTCCACACGATAATATCGTCAATGGCAAAATGAAATGTAAAGTTGGTTAATAGATTTCGGTAACCGATATTCAAAACTAGAGTTTATCTTTAAAAGAACTTAATTGGTTAAACATGGGAAACAGGCACAAATTTCACGCGTTATGTGTTTTCCACTCTATAATTGTCACTAGAATACCTCACTATCTCTATAATAGATTATGTTTTCGTACCGATGTTTACCATCTAAATTTACGCTATAAAGGTATCCTTACGCCATCACATCACCATACAACTCTTTTCAGGCGGTCTTTTTCATACAACATTGCAAATTGCTATAACAATCTACCAGGCGTTTCAAGACTCTCAGTAAATCCTCTTTTGGTAAACATGTATATCTTTTTCTTCTAAATAACCAATGACTTATGCCTGCATCTTTCATTATTATTTGTAACATTAATATGCTTTTACTCGGTCTTTGTATCTGTTATTTAAGTACCTATGTTGTGTGCTCTTATTTTGTTTTGTTTTATATAATATATTTGGAGTTAAGTGGTAGAGCAGTCATATGAATTTTATGACTGAACTTCGACCCTATTCTAATTTTAATATGTTGTAGTCCAATCTTGTAGTCGATGTAGAATTTTGCGCTGCATTCAATGCTGTAGTAAAAAATACCATGTTTCATGTGAATGAAAAAAGTTTTGTTAGCTTAAAGGTATCCACAAATTATTCTATTCCATTTAAAATAAGAAAGTTGATGTCAACACCCTGTATACCGAAAGTGCTATAAAGTTGAAAATATTTTCCTTAAATAGATCAGAGTAGGCCATGTCTACACTGCAAGTTTCAAAAATCAAATTTCTACTAGAAGTTCAAAAAAATCTAATGTCCCATTTCGGTGGGACATCTGTATATAAACAGATAGGAATTTAATAGAAAATTTACATAGAAATTTCCATAAATAAATCAACAAATAGCCGAAAATTTGTTACTGTAGTGCGAAATAAATGCGGATATAATATATAATATCACTATTTAATTGAAACTGACAATAAATTAACATCTGACAGTCTTGTGTTGTGCTCGTATATTTTTCAATAGTTGCAAGCAATGTATCCTCTTCTCTCAATTTTCATTGTTTGATACGGGTTTCTTTCGAATTGAAATTCTTTGAAATTGTCTGTATTTACATGAATCGAACAAAAGGGGAAGTTGAAAAACAAATGTTTGTTATTCGTTCTCGCATAGTTTGAAAGTATGTACAGTCACCGACATAAATATTTAGCACCATCAAAGCGTCGAGTCAATCGTTCGAGTGCTAAATATTAATGTCGGCGATTGTACACACGGAGGTAGAGGAATAGTGGATTTGAAGTGGAATGATTTCATCATCACCAATTTCATTTTAATTTCCAGGTAAAAAGGCGAGTATTTGTTTTTATATTATTTAATTTTCCATTGAATGTAAATATATAAGATTGAAGTGTGAAATATTAACAATGATGTTGCTATTTCGTCTTGCTATTATTTCACACTTCAATTTTATATTTAACAATCGAATGTTAGCATTAAATTTTCTTAAATATTTAAAACTCAACAGAATGTAGGTATTTATTAGCGTTATAAAAAAAAATGTTAGTAATTTTATGACAAATTTGTGTAACAATTAACAGTTGGAAAAAAAAGAAGAAGATATATTGGTTGGAACATAACTAGAATATTAGATAATACAAAAATAAATAATTTATACCCAGTAAACCAAATTCAAATTTCCCGCAATTATTTTTTGGTAACTTCAACTTAAAGGTATTCAAATAACTACTAATGTAATACAAAATCGTAGGTAATTTCGTGTTTTAATATTGAAGTTACTAAAAATAATTGAGAGAAATTTGAATTTGGTTTACTGGGTATACTTATACAGTGACCGGCATAAATATTGCAAAAAATGAGAATTTTTTTATTGTAAAAAATATAGAAACTGTTCTTAGCAGGTATAAGTTTAGCATGTCCCAAATTTATTTTGACAGATGTCACGTGATCACTAACTTGGCAACAAATTTAAAAACTATTCCATTAATCGGCAAAAAGTGAGGTTATGTGGTATGATATCAAAAAAAGTTATTTGAAAAAGTTGTTGCTAATTCAATTACGAAAGGCATTAAAATAACTATCAATGTAGTACAAAATAGTAGGTAATTTTATCTTTCAACGTTGAAATTACTAAGAATAATTGCGGGCAACTTAAATTTAGGTATGGGAATGATCGTTTCCAACCACTAGATAATTTCCTGTAATATCAATTTTCTTATATTTTATTACAAAAGGATAGGCATAAAAAAACATTTAATATAAAATTTAAAACACGCATTCATTAAAAAATTGTCTTTTAAATTTGAATTTCTGATATTTCTAGTATAAAGTGAATATTGTAAACTCGTTTTTTGATATACTCTTTCAAGAATTTTTATTTTTATTCGATCCCCTAAGTATACGCGATTCTGCCTATAACATTAATTATTAAGCTGTACACTGTATTATTAAAATTACAAAATATTTTTTGGCGAATGAAACCAAGGTGCATTAACATAATAAAACACATTGCATATGTTGCATAAAATGATAATAAAGTTATAAAATTGACATAGCTAAATACTTTATGTGATACCAACCCGAAAGCTATGAAATACTTGAGCGTTAACTTCAATTGTAGTATTAAAGACTGATTACGTAAAATTTCTATGAGCAAATTGGTCACTTTTATTTATGTACGTTTCGATTTGCATTAAAATAAATTTATAGGAGTTGAACATATTTACACTTACATACGTGTGTGTATTTCTAACGAAATGGGAATTGGAAAAAAGAAATGATTATGAAATATTGGTGCTAAAGATTGGATAATATGATTGAGCATTCCGCAATTTTACAGCCCAAATCTAGTGAATATTATGTATACCTCGAAGAATGCCAGAACATCTTCATGTGAGTGTATAAGCAAATAAGTTATGTAAGCCGTAGTGTGTAACATTTACCAATACGTCCTCAAAACTGGCAAAACCTAACTGAAGCGTAGTCGGTTTACTATTTAAATTTCTTTTGTATAGGTATATTTGTCCTCAAAACAAAACAAATAAAATGCGAAATTTAAATGATACACGATTTTTTGCCCATGTCAGATAAATGCTTGGGTAATATTTTTAACACCTTCCTAAAAGAGCCCTAATTTCATAAGTAACCATGTAGTAATATTTTACGGTGCTAATTAAAACTAATATTATGTAACACTTACGTTATAGCAGCAACAATAAAGATTAGGGTCAAAAATTAATAATACAAAATATTTAATTTTACATTTGCGAAGTAATTTGAACACCGATAATAAATTTTATACAGGCTGGGTATAAAGCATTGCACGTAGTGAAATATCGTAAAATGGTAACTCTTTTAGATTTGATATTTTGGTGGCATTAAAATGTTCATTATTATTCACTTTTTGATGTAATTCTCATTTGCTTCGTGCAGTTATCCACAGTTTCTTCCTAAAAAAAAACACAAATCTGCCAAAAGAGAACTAACTAAAAATATTAAATTCATAGTAAATATTTAGTTTCTCAATTGAAAAGACTCCATATAACAAAATGTAGTAAATAATATCAAGTAAATTACTATAAAATCAGCAAATTAAACTAAGCAGTTATGAGTTTTAGGAAACAATGATAATTAAATCACTTCAATTAATTAAACTTTACTTTGTGG
The DNA here is from genome assembly GCA_004143645.1 of Protaetia brevitarsis. NCBI lineage: Eukaryota > Metazoa > Arthropoda > Insecta > Coleoptera > Scarabaeidae > Protaetia > Protaetia brevitarsis. Next base: position 29,878 of record RXPK01003968.1, on the reverse strand, counting down.
TTTAATTAATTTAATAGAAGCTATATACAAAATCCTATATAAGAGTAATTTTAAGGTTAAAATTAAGTGCATGAAAACAAAAATGAGGATGGAAAAATAGTAAAATTTGAGTCAAGACGACAAAATAAAATTAAAATTGAAGGAGCTAATTTCTTCTTCCGAATTATAGAAGTAAAATGTCACGCTAAACAATACATTTATAGCGAAAAACACATTAAAATTGTATAAAACTGTGAATAATAAACAATTTAAAGAATTGTATTTTTTTTAGCTGTTCTACAGATGCTGTGCGATATCTATGAAACACAAAACGAAATGTAGTCATAATAAATTTGTGAGAAAAACGGTCCTTATTTCAGTTTATTAATTTTTTTTAATATAACAGCATGTAGACAACATTATAGAAGCTAATAAGTTGTGGTATTTACCTGAATTGCCTATTGCAAACTTAATGTTCTCGATAATGACATCTACAATACCGAAAAGATATTGTTGTTATAATTACAGACGTAGGATTGTAATTACTTTTGTACTAAGCGGTTATTTTCTCTTTAGTATTTGGTATTTCTACACAATTTTTAAAACACCAGGTCCTGTTTTCATGAAATGGTTTATCGTATTAATGACGGAAACAGATGGAAACAGAAATATTAAAGTTCTTATTAAAAATAAATACCTAATTAAAATTTGTCATCATTTTGTAGTACTTTGCCACAAACATACATATTTTTTTCACACAATTTGCATTCAAATTTAGAGTTAAAAGATATAGGTAACGCAAATTATTTTAATAAACATGGACTAAATTGATCTTTTATTCGCAACAGTAGATATACATATTTTTTAATTAGATATGCACAGTAACATTCCAGCGTTATGCTAATGAAATTTACATCAAGCTGTAAATTTACAATTTTATATTTACAATGTTTGAACGTAAAAGTACACTAATATTATTAATTTTGTCCTGTATACTCACTGTGCAGATATATGTATGTACCTTATATATATATTTTGTAATTGTAATGTTTCAGATGTGTAATAAACTATCATTAAGCTGCTGTGTAACCTTACTAACATGAACTGGTGTATCAATTGCACTTCTTGATGATTGATAAATAAGTATCGAACTACAAAGAACATTACAGAAATATACTTATTCTCGAAAACATCAAAATACATAATAAGGTTTGTTACATGTATGCCAACCTGTACTGTCAACTCTCTTTGACGCTTCTGTAATTTTTAAACTTTTAAATGTTTTTTAAATTTGTTAACCTATAATCTATGTGCTTGTATGACGTTTTCGTTGATCTTTTTTCCGGTTCTCCCCGGCCGGCAAACATTTCAACTTTTTTAATGTCCATTTTCCTAATTCCTTTCTCTATCCCATTTTTATTACAATTTAAAATCCAATTTTCAATATCCTTTTCCTCATTATAACTTTTTGAAAACCTATATTTTTATATTTTATATTTATCCTTACATTTTAACTTTAAACATAATACTTTCTACCACTCAAAATGTTTCAATATTTTACTATAATAACTTTACTTAATATGATCTTAGAGGTTTAAACTATTTATTTTTACTATATTTATGTATATATTAATGTAGGTTCTGCTAAAGATGGCAATTTGCTGAAACTAGTTCTAGGGTAAATTAAATTGAAATTAGAGGATTTTATTCTTTTTATCTATTTCCAATCTAACTTTACAATATGGACCAATTTGAAAGATATTTTTTTTTTATAATAAAATTTGCCTTATTATTAATAGTGTTAGCAGGAAAACGTTAATATCCGATAAGTTATCTTTCGCATTCATTTGGACTGACATGTAGGCTTTTGATTTTATGAACTTTTGCGGCCACGTCAATTATAAGTACTTTTATTACTTTAATAACCTCAAAATTTACAAAGTCGTAGTAAGAAGTCTGGATCAATTTACACACCACTTTAAGTTAATGTAAAATGGTATGTATATAATAATTGCTGGGTAATTACTATAAAGGTACATATTTTGGTAGTAATAATAACAGAAAAAGGGTTTTACATTACAGAATGTATGTACTTGTTATAAACGGACTCCCTTTCTCGTATTATATTGTTTTTTTTTTTTGTACGGATGTAAAGCTATTAACTATGTAGCTTTCGCTACAGTTTACAGGTAACATATTTTGCATAAGTTTTCCTATTTCCGCATTTGTAAGTTACTGAAAAGTTATTTACTTCTTATAAGATTGCTACCATTAATTCATTACAATGCATCCTGTTAAACGCATTGCGTAAATATATTGTGAGAAGTTCGGTCTGAGAACTGCTCCACTTAGATTAGAATTTCAATTACTTACCACGTTTGGCGTCTATTAAATCGTTATATGAGTCAACTACGGGTCTGATAATTCCATTCATCATGCTTGTGTATATATCTGCAAACAAAAAAAATGATAATTTTGGTACCTTATATCATAATAGTAACTTATATAAGCTATGGTGATTCAATTGGGGAAAATACACAATAGGATTTATATATGATATTATCATCACTACATTTAGCAGTTTGTTCGGAAGACTTTTAACCCGTGAGAAGCAGTGCACAAAGCTTTATGTAACTTATTTATATCGACGTGCAAATATATGCTAAATGTTTGTGGATTTGTACTGTGGGAAATACGTTTTGGTTTGCTATTTGGTTGTGCAATATAATACATCTGCTTCCCCATCACAACGTATTAGAAATTTTTAATTTTAATAAAATTCATATGCAAAGCATTCTTTAAATTTTTGAGTTAAACGTGAATGCATTATTTTTTAACATACTTAAATCGTTATTGGGATAGACACAAAATATCATATCACTCAGCGCTAAACGAGGTTTCATTAATTCGGGACAATTGTTTTGAGAACATGTGGTGGGCTCTCATTATTAGACCGAATAGGATATTCGGCAGTAAATAGTAGCAAAGTATTTAATGGAAAGATTGCAAGTTTTTACAGTATGAAAATAACAAATTAATGTATTTAATAATAATAATAATAATAATAATAATAATAATAATAATAATAATAATAATAATAATAATAATAATAATAATAATAATATAATAATAATAATAATAATAATAATAATAATAATCTTTATTAGCCATTAGATCTAGCAAATATGGGCTTTGTCAACAACAACAACAAAGAAATTACAAAATAATAACAGTAAAATATATGTATATAAAAAGGAAAAGAAAATTGACATGCTAAGAACCAAGACACCTCAAGAAAAATAGTCAGATATCACAATTATACAGTATATTACATATATACAATTATCAGTAAAATAGTTACGGATTGATATTTTAAACTTACTGAAGTCAGACTCATTACGCAGTCTACTGGGCAGTCCATCATAAACCTTGATGTAGGCGTAACCTAGACTTTTCTCAAACAGTGCAGTTCGATGTTTGGGAATGCGCAACAATTCTTCATCATTTCTGCTTTTAACTGTAATAATTAGGAGGAATTTTTTCCCAAGAAAATTTTTCTCCTCACGCAGGATTCGAACCTACATCCCCTCGTTTGCCGGACGAGCGCTTTACCAATTAAGCTAGTAGAGGATGATGATTCGAGCGTTTAACCGAACATACGTCGATATTAGATCTTGAAAAGGCCGGCAGGACGGCAAATATACAAATACTGCAAGTTTTTACAGTATGAAATAACAAATTAATGTATTACAGTTAAAAGCAGAAATACATTAATTTCTTAAAGTATTTAATTCTTGAAAGTTCTCGCTGTTCTCGAGAACTTTTAATCTTCAGAGTTTTTTTTTTAATCATTTATTATTATATTTAGGTATTGTTAATGTTCCCAATTTTTATTTACATCGTGGTCGATGTTATTTCACATAATCGTAAGTGAAAGTACAGTTTGATTGTAGGTTTGCTATTGTAGTATTTGTAAATTAGAGTCTGTATGTATAGTATAGTTTTATTACACAATAATTACAAGACCAGCAATGTAAAACGTATGTAAATATCATAATTTTCGGAATTCGTTTCTAACTCCTTTCTAAAAACAATTTTAAGAGTCAATAATAAAACGATTAATTTATATTTATATTGTTTTTTTTATTATTTTTATGCTAATTACGTTTGGTATTGCAAGTGAATGGCAGATAATTACATGCGGATGTCAACTTAATTGAATTTTCTTTTAATACTTTTACCTATTAACTGGTAAAAAAAAACATATAGTTGGACATAAACATTTTATAAATGCGTAGATTGGTAAATAGTAATTGAGCATAAAAGATAAATAATGTAAAATCGTTCTATCCAATCTGCATTCTATGGTTCTATATTTTAAAATCTGTAGACTACATGTTTCGACTTTATCGTCATCATCAGGTGTCTAAATTAATAAAAGAAATACGCTACCTACAAAATGTTTGTAGAAAGTAGTACTGTAAAACTAGTCGGTATAATAAAATAAACACACGCAATAATAAAATACGTTAAATTTTTTGAACATGGAAAACACTCAAAACAAATGTAAACGCATAAACATTATTGATATGTATATTCAAGTATTTACTATAAGTGATTCTAAAACTTTCTGAATCTTTTCCGATCCCTTGCTCTGTCCCTCTAGTTCCAAATTCCGATCTTCTTCTTTTATTTGTTGGTACCAAACCAACATTCCTTCGGGCGACCTCTTCTCTTCTTACCACCTTCTCCCCGATGTAGTGCTCTTTTCACCACTCTATTTTTCTGCATTCTAATGATATGCCCTAGCCGTCTGCTAGGCTTTGATTTTATCTACGATTGTCGGTTTTGCGTATATGGCCCATACTTCCATGTTTGTTCGTCTTCTCCAGCATCCATCCCGATCTCTGATCCTTCCAAATATCTTCCTCAGGACTTTCCTCTCCCAGATTTCTAATTTGTTTTTACTCGCTCTTGTCATTGTCCACGTTTCGCAGGCGTACAAAACCAATGGGCGTATACATAACTGTTTCTAAAATACGTGTCTTGGCTGCTCTGGATATATTCCTTAACATCTTCGATAATGACCACACTGCTGTATTTCCTTTTAGTATTCTTTGATCGATCACCTTGTCTTCTTGGCCTTTGTTAGTAACAATGGTCCACAAATACTCGAACTATTTTACTTTTTCAAATTTAAACTCTTTTCGACATAACTAACAGGAAATACCAATTACCTTCTATTTAATTGGTTTCTTTTCGACATGTCTTGAAAGTTACGTACTTACTACTCTCTGTTACCTCCCCTTTCATTTCCATATACTTTATCTTTTCATGTATTTGTAATCCGCATAAATTTGCTGTTTCCATCAACCGTTGGAAACCTTTTTCAGCTTTTTTTTCGATCTTGTTAGCAATACTAAATCAGCGTACTGCTGTGGTTAGACAACCCAAATTGCTGAGTGTATTCAAGATGCATATTTGCTGGTTATTAGTTGTTTTCCTTGCTAAAACAGCTGTTGTTCAATTTACCGAGAATTTCTCACAATTTTATTTTGGTTTGTATAAATTTAGTTAAAGAGTTTATTGTATCATTTTTAATTTTGTAGTGTTAAGATTTTTTGTTTAATCCAAACGTTCAAATGTCTATTGTTTGCTTGTGCAGATTTAATGCGGATTCTATTAAATTTTATCGTTGAAATGTTATACGTTTGCGTTGTACGATTTTGAGAGAGGGATTTTTGTAAGAAAAACAGTTGTAGAGTTTTGTTAAGGACTTCCTTGTTCGACTATTGACGCGAGTAGACGTATTTTTGTATATCATTGTTGCCATTTTGTAATTCATTTAATATTAAAATTTAATTTCTGTAAAAATTTAGTCAATCAAGGATTTCTTTTTGTGATAATTGTTAATATATTAAAGTGTGAACTTTATAGATGTAAGATCAATTATTATTTTTGTTTAGGAAGATAATTTTTAGTTTATTTTGTCTCATTATAGTTTCAAGAGTTAATTTTTCCAGAATAAAAGGAATATCGACCGGACTTCGTAAACAATCAGACAATTATATGGGTAATCGGTCTGTCTAAATAAAACCAAATAAATACCTCAAAAAAATGTAAATGTACTACAACTTTGCCTCCTGATGATGTTTTAAATTAAAACGAAATATTGAGGTATTTATTTGGTTTTATTTAGACAGACCGATTACCCATATAATTGTCTGATTGTTAATTTTTCCGTTATTCAATTTTGCTGTTTCATTTTTAATTATCTATCACCTCGGTTGGGTGAGTAGAAGCATTGTTCTTGCTATTAGTTTTTCTTTTTTGTAATTGTCCACACTTAGTTTATTTTACTTCGTGAAACCACGTGGATAGAAATTCAAAGGTTGTGTATTTTGGATAATCTTCCTAACAAACAAATCTTTTGCTTTGCATAGGAAATAGCATTGTCCTATTTTAATTTAGAGTCAAGTTTTTATTTTAGGCCAAAACCTTCAGTTCACGGTTTTTTTCTGCACAATCTGTAATTTAACCCGTTGTTGAAATAAATTGATTGCTAATTAGCGTATTTGGGTTAAAAATCTGTTCTTTTATTTTATAAAATAAAATAAAAGAACAACCTTTACAATTTTTCGGGTAATTAAGAAAGTCTGATTTCATTCACCCACAATTTACTTTTCGTGGTTAGATTCAAGTTTTAATTTGCAAGGGTAACTCTGAGGTTATTAGTTCTTTGCGTTCTTTAAAATTTTATCAGTTGAGCTGGCTAAATTTATTTTTCTTTTTCATTTTAAAATTCATTTTGCATTTTCATTTACTTCTTTCAGTACACAGCAGTACGTAATGCATTGCCCCCTATGGCGGTAAATTAATCCAGTTCTTTGTATTGTACTTTTCCTCATAATTGCTTCCAGAACCAGGTTAAATAAGTTGATCGAGAGTGGGTCACCTTGCCTTAGTTTCTTACTCACTTTAAATTGCTCTGAAAAAACATCCTTCTATTAAGACTTTATTTCTTGTTTGTTTTAAAGTAATTTTTATTACCCTTATTGGTATTCCTAGGGCCTCGATTAGACCTATTCTGGAGATCGAGTCATACGCTTGTTTAAAGTCTATGAATATCTTGTGTAAACGTAGGTTTTTTTTCATAGCTATTGTATTGTATTCTGTTTTCAACGTAAATACTTGATCTATATGTTGATCTATTTTCCCCAAAACCTTTCAGATATTCCGTTAGTATTTCGTGTTCATATTTTTTAATCTTTTACGTATGAGCACAGCTAATATCTTAATGTACTACAGCTAACAAGGTTATTCCTCTATAGTTCCCACATACGAGGTTAAATTTCCTCTTTTCGGGATCGAACATATTACGACATTGCTTCACTGTGCCGGCATTACCTCTTCTTTCCATACTCTCCTTATCAAATTCTACACTCTTTCTTCTAGCATTTTACCTTCCTGTTTGACATAGGTTGCAAGTAAGCTTTAATAGATAGAAATAAAGCGAAAATGGGAATAGAAAAAAAAAAACAGAACACAACACAGTATAAACATTTACGATGAAAAAAGGATTTGCAGAAATACAAAGAGACAACAACTAGATAAGCACCTAAGAGTTATAGAGGAAATTTACGAAAAAAAAAGAAATTCAAAACTTTTATCAGGAGATCAAGAAAATAAGAGAGGCAAAAGTACAAAGAAGTGTGCATTGCGAAAGTGAAGAAGGACTCCTTTTGGGAGAGACGAAGCAGAAATTAAGTAGATGGGCAAAGTGCCTTCAAGAGTTGCTAAATGAAGGGAGTAAGGAAGGAGACATAATAACGTATGAGGTAATTGAGGAGCTAGAAAGAACGGAACAGGAAGGAATAGAGGAACCTACAAAAGAAGAAGATAATGCAGATAATAAGAGAATAAAAAAAAACATTAAAAAACGCCGCGCCGGTGAAAATGGAATCCCAGCAGAAATTGAGTGAATACTGATTCAAGAACTATTTATGTATAAATTGCAATGCTATAAATATGTCAAAATTTAAATATATGTTTGTTTTGAATTTTAAAGTATAAATAATTTTTTTTTGTTTTATGTTTCAGTAATTTCATTGTGTATCTTTTATAGTAACAATAACAAATGCTAATAAAAAAAATTACTTGTTTCTGTGTTCTTTTATTCAATCTATTTTTTTTTCCAACAGTTTTTTTTTTATTTATGCGTCTTAATAATTTAAAAAAATTGAATAAACTTATTAAATAATAGTTACTCAACGATTTTATAAATAAGAATATTACAAAAAAGAAACATTAGGTGTTTTGATTTGTAAGGAGAACAGAATTAATTTTTAAGAATGGGTCCCTCAACAAAGTGTTAATTTCACTTTAATGGAAACGTATTGATCTTTTAGTGCATTTTAAAACAAGGTGTATATCTTGAAACTGTTTATTTAATTGAACAATCTGCTCTAATAAAGTAATTAGACATTATGGTCCCACAAAATAATGTGAATCGAATTATTTCTTCACATTGTAAAAAATTAAGCATTTTTAGCACTAATATACATTAAAACGATTTTGTTTGTGTTTTCGTTGGGAAATTTTCCATTCGGAGTATTGTTCGTGTGGGAATTTTCCTATTTTGTACAAAAAGATGATTCAATTAACAATTTATCGATTAACTTAATGCATACGTAGTTTTCGAGACAATCACAGCCTGTAGTTTTTAAATCTAAAAATACGTTTCAACCATTCGCGTCTGCGATGTATTTATGTGCGTTAATTCTATTATTTAAAGATTAAATAAACGATTAATATTCAATACTACAAGGTGATTTGTTGTTAATGTCTACAAAGTATAATTATTTATGCAAACGGGAAACATTAATTTTTGGTATAATAACTATTCTAAAAAAATGTGGGTTGGTCTATTAGTAATTTTTTGCAAAATCTTAAAACCGGTCCAAGTCGAAGTGCTTATCAGAATCACATTATTGATAAAATAGGTCTACTAAAAAAGAAAGTAATGCCCTACTTGAAGAAGTAAAAGTAAAGTAAACTTTATTCCCAAAAGACCACTAAACAGAGGTATATGAAACGTCAGAGAATGATAATACATGGCAATAGTACTAATGATAAAAAAAAAAAGAAAGTGAAAATAATACCGATTGTAATTCTCGTAGAGGTAATAATAGTAATGTAACAGCGGTCATAATAAAAGTACAACAATAAAAGTAAGAGTAAAATACAATTTAAAATAAAAGTGATGATTATATGGAATAATTATAAAATATTATTAGGTGAATTTATTAATTAAAAGGTCATGTAGGGAATAAAACCCATTCACCATCAATAGATCTCGTACACGGCGCTGAAAATGTACACGTGGAAGATTTTTCAAATGTTTTGGGAATTTGTTGTATACTTTAATAGCGAGAACCTCTCAGGACTGCTGAAATAAAGTTAATCTAGACTTGGACAGCGCTAAGTCATTTCTATATCTAGTAAAGTAGTCGTGTATGTCTTTGTTAAGTTGAAATTTATTAATATTGTCATAGGCATGAAGTGCAAGGTTAACAATTAAAATGCAAGGCAAAGTTTAATAATTTATAACGAATGAAAACTTGTTGATAAGACTCGAAAGCTTTTAAACCAATTAAACAACGAATAATCCGTTTCTGACAGATGAAAATGTCTTCACTCCGGACTGAATTTTCCCAAAATATAATTCCATAGCTAAGCTTACTAAAAATATAGGCATGATATACATTAAGTAACTGCTGGCGAGTTAACATTGATTTTAAATTACGGATTAAAAAACACAAAGTATTTAACGTGGGAAGCAAATGCTCACAATGTACTTTCCAACTCAAATGTTCATCAACCCAAATTCCCAAAAATTTAGTTCGTTCGGATCTGGTAAGTGGCTTATTATTGACTGAGAGATTTAAGTAAAAGTCATGTGTAAGCAGAAGCTGGTAAGGATGAAATCGTAAGTAAGAACTTTTATTTTCATTGACATGAAGTTTATTGATTACAAACCATAATGATGCGTTTTCCAACAAACCATTGAAAGTATTACCCAACCTGTGAGCATCTGTGTCGGCAATTACAAAGGCAACATCGTCTGCAACATAGTAATGGACGCTTTGTCAATATTTAGGGGCAAATCATTAAGATAAAGTAAGAAAAGCACTGATCCCAAAATGGAACGTTGAGGAACTCCCACATCATTGGATGAAATCTCTGATACAAAATTATTAATGGAGTTGTTACTCTTGTACGAGGTAACGCAATATGTTAATTGCGTTCGGTCTAGCAAGAATGACTCTATCCAATTTAAGGCTTGGCTAATGTAAAAGATTTGCAAGTTCATAAAAAGAAAATGGTTTTAGAAAAATAGTTTTGTTTATAATAGTTGGAAGTTTATTGCAAGCGGGTGATATCAGGTACTTCTCAGAAATGTTTAACGGCATCTTAGTGAAGAAGTGGTTAAAGCAACTAGCTATAAGTTTGGGATCCATCATCGACATGCAATTGTATGTTTTCTTTAGAAGTAGTTCAGTGCGAGAAGCAGGAATTCGATTTTGATAGTATCGACGTTTAGTATTAGTATTATTTACTTCACTTTACTTGAAGAATCAATAAAGATTCATACTTATATAAAATATATTTTGTATTGAAATCAAAAAAATCTCAAGTACAAATTTTATGAAAACTCTTTCCTTCAGTGGTTGAAATATTACATGTTTACTGTGTCAGCGCACGTTAACCTTGCAGGAACGATTTTGTAATATTAATAAATTAGACTATTTGACATTTCCTTATGATTTAATGCGGAAGAAAGACGGAAAATATTAAAATAACATAAGACATTTTATATCGTATTGCATCTCCTTGCATCGTAAAGATTAAGACCTAACTGCTAATTACTTATTTACTTAAACTGCACAACGTTTATGCAATAAGTTCTAAGTTACAACATTAGCAATAAGATTATAATTTCTATTTTTCTGCATTACGATATTAACGCAGTTAGTAACATTAAATAAGTTAAACTGACATTTATTTTCCTAGTCGCATAAAATAGTTTATAATCGAAATTCTTTAAAAATAAATTCTCTTCAAAAGTCCTCTCTTCAAAAATCATATTAATTAATACTTTCTGCTGCTAAAATTTTATTATTTTGGCTCACCATTTCTTCATTCTGATTCATTAGCTGGAATCAATCAAAAGAATACAAAAAAAATAATGATTGCCTTTTTTATGTAAGGTTATCAGATTACTTGGCACCTAGAGGTCGCCGACTACTTTATTTGCACAAATGCAACAGCCTACATTATTTGCACAATTTACCTTGTACTTCGAGCACTTTAAGTATAAAACATCTAAGAAATGCTTTTGTTGAAGAACCGGTTGTGTGCGTTTATAGTGCATGTGGTAGGATGTGATGCACATTTACCGTGCTGGTAAAAGCTTCTTGCATTAAGCACTACGTATTTAACGCATGGACAGTTGCCAAATCGCAGGAGCTGGTACATATGTATGCACTAGATTGACACACTTGACAATTAAATTTTATTAAATGTATTAGATTTTCTCGGTACCCGAACGAAAATTTGCCTGCAGGGTATGTATAAATATTTATGAGCATCACTTCAAGGCAAGCATGAAGGTAGTAGAAAACGGAACTTGGACAATTGCACCGAAGAGTTTGTATCTACTTGTCAGGAACATTTTCATTTAAGTATGTAAAGGAGTTAAATCAATCTTGGTGAGTTTGTTTCATAAATTTTATTACATTATTACAGCCATTTCAAAATGATCGAATTAAGCGAAACTGTATTTTTGATGCAGTATCTCAAGGTAATATAGATAGCGGTTTAAGGAGACTCGATAATGGTCCATATTCATATGAAAAAATTGCAAACTTTGGGTTCAGTTTTCTCAAAACTGATTGATCCTATTGAGCTGTTTTTTTTTACAGCTTATCGAACACTCTTAGTAGGCTTAAATTTGAGATTTTTAATCGCGAGAATTTTGGTATACCGCTTGGCATTTTGAATTTTTCTTTTAAAATGTAAATTTAAGAAATAGACATTAAATCCTTTTGATTCGTCATCTAACTCAATTCGTTTACGAGATAATTAACTATTCTTCAAAATGTAGACCAAAATTTAAGAGGCACGCCTGTTATGCATATTTAAACTAGATATTTTAAACTATGATTGATATGATTTTAATAATTGGAGAGTGTGAAGAAAATGGTTTGCTAGCATCAAGGATTTATACGCAAAAATATCCTAACAGACGCCATCCCGATAAGCGTTCTTTAGAAAATTTGCTGCAAGTATTCCGAAGTACAGGAAGTTTGTATTATAAGAAAACAGAACGACAAAAACCGATTACCGGAAATGAAGGAAATAATATTTAGTTATCGAATCTCTTGCTGAAGATCGGCATACAAGTCAGCAAAAAATAAATGAAACTACGGGGATAAGCAGAGGGAGCATCAGAAGAATTATAAAGGTGAACAAATTTTACTCATACCACATACAATTGCATCAAGAACTTTTGGAAGTAGATTATGATCGGCGGCTTGAATTTTGTTTATGGGCTCTAGAAAAGTTAGGAGATGATGAAAAAATTTCTCGATTATGTGTTATTTTCGGATGAGTCAACTTTTCATAACAACCGATTAGTTAATAGGCATAATTTCCATGATTACAGGGACGAGAATCCCAATTTGTTTAGAACCCTAAATCGTCAACATCGATGGTCTGTTAATGTGTGGGTTTGGAATAGTTGGAAAGCACGTGATAGGGCCATACTTTTTTGATGGTCACTTGAATGGTACCATGTTTCTACAATTTATAAAATATAACTTAGTAATACTTTTGGAAAATATACCTATTAATACTCAACAAAGACTTGAAGTTAGACGGTGCTCCTGCGCCTTTTCAAATAAGCGTTCGGGAGGGATTAGATAGGCAGTATCCCAACAGGTGGATAGGCCGCGCAGGTCCACAGAATTGGCTAGCAAGATCTCCAGATCTAACGAGCTCAGATTGTTTTTTATGGAGATCTATTAAAAATATTGTTTCTGACATACCACCAACCACACCCGACAATATGAAAGAGCGAATAAGAATGGCGTTTCGATCTATAACACCAAATGTTTTGAGTAATGTTAAAGACTCATTTCAAGAAAGAGTACACCTCTGCATTGAAAATGATGGCTATCATTTTGAACATATTTTAAAATATTAGCAGTTTTTAACATATCAGTATTTCCGTTTTAACAAAGTACATTTCTGAAGTTTACTCAGTTATGACTTTTAATTAGTATGTAGGAAAAGCCAGTTGAAAAGTTAGGCTGATTATTATGGTCTATGTTGAATAATAACAGCAGTTTTGTCTAAGCCTACTTCAAAAAAAAATGGCTAGGAATTAATATTTGAAAAAGAAAATTATAAATTACTAAGAAACTATGACAGATAGGTATAGGAAGCATTGATACAATCTTAAAGACCGTTAAAATTAAAATCTAAATAACGTAATAAATACAGGGTGTTCCTTTTAAAATAAGAAAGTTACTTGCTTTAAAGATAGCGAAAATTGAAAGTATGTTTTTGTTCACTCCGTATAATTTTTTGCATTAGTTTTATTTTATTATCAAGTCTAATGCTTTAGTTAAAAAATAAATACAATTTAAAATATCTAGCTTAAATATGCATGACAGGCATGCCTCTTCAATTTTGGTCTACATTTTGAGGGTAGTTAATCATCTCGTAAACGAGTTGAGTTAGGCATAAGAAACGTAACACCAACTTGTCTTTATTTAGTCTGTACTATCAAAATATGTCATAATATACAGGATGTTCCGTTTAATTTTTCACAGTTTTAGTGTGTAACTTTTCTTTGGGTCACCCTGTATACTTCAAAATATTTTTGAAATGTGCTCCTTCTGAACCTGTATAACCCTTAACAAAAAAAAATGAAAATGTGTTACCACTTTTCGTACATAAACCAACGCCGAGTGGTTCTGTTTCTTAAATGTATTGCTAAACAGAAAATTTTACGTACGTGCACATAAGTACATATTAATTTTTATTATAAACACCTTTGTGTACATCCTTTTTCAACGAGTACTCCTTTGTAACAAACAAATCCGTAAGGTTCCGGATTTCCCGTTGTGGAGAGGTGACACTGCATTTTGAAGAAATTTAATAACACTACTACTTCACTAACAGAATACATTGGGAAATTATAATAAAGACAGAATATCAATTCGATTCCAGGTAGGTATATCCACAAATATTCTAATTCGAGTGGGTTCTTGGAATAGAAACAGCGGTCGCAATATACAGCCATGTCTGACCAGATCTTCATGTTGGGATATCCGGTCAAGGACGGCCAAATAAATTAATTCTTGATAATTCAATAATTCAGATAATTCAGAAGATTATTGGTCAAGTTTGCCCTATACCTTCCGAGGTGTTCGACCCATTAATGGCCAGAATAATCAAATTATTTTGTTTTTGCCGTCTTAATTAAATCTACAACGAATTGATATATTGAATATATGAATATATTGATATAAGATGAAAATGAATGAACTGGAGATCAGAGTAATTAACAATTAATCACTTTGGTCTTCAGTTCATTCATTTTCTATTTTTCTACTTATCTAATTAGATATTAATCCACTTTAGATGATATACAAAACGAGAAGATGATTAGTTTTACCATCAGTGATATTTGACGATATTACTGCCTAAAAGTGGTCAAACTTTAGACCGAAACATGTAGTATAAATTATAATATAATTTTTCCAAGATTGGAAAGAACATTTAATTTATCAATTATCATAGATGGCATTATGCATCGCAGATGTGACAAAATAATTTCAGTCAATGTATCTAACCATATTAAACAGATATTAGTAAGGAGGAAAACACATTTTTTATTGCAAAATTTAGAATTTCAAGGTAATAATGGTGAATAATTTTCTAATATATACAGTTTACTAATTATGTATAATGATGATGCGTAATATGTATTTATGTATGTGTATCTTTAGAAGGTTGCACTTATTGATAGGAAATAACGAAGCTAATTTATATGCTTTTGTATGTCCTCACGTGCTTATTATATAGAAATAAAGTTGCATGATTTATTTATTGTTAATACTTAGTAGAAAATAAACACTTGCAATGTAACGAATTTATCGTAAGTGTATGCAAAACAGAGTTACAATGTACCTATTATGGCTCCCATCGTGCGTGCATCGCGATTGTTAATAATAATCTGTATGTAATTACTTTCTAGATGCAATTAATTCCAGGGAGCCAATTCTTGAGCTTGAGGTCCATCGCACGTTCAATGTGATCGTCTGACACTGTTTCGTTCGAATTGATATCCTTGAGTGAACATTGTCAAGATTGTGCGTTCAAGAAAAAGTTATAAGCGCGCTGTATCGAGGTGCTCGTAAATTTTGCCTGTTTATAGGAATTATATTCATGATAATCAGCATTTGTCGAAATGTTGTTTTAATAAATATTCATAATTTTCAGACACCGACATAAACATTTTTTATTAACAAACTAGAAATTTCTAGGTGTCAAGATAAACAAGAAATCTTTAACAACAATGTCAATTACAACAGGAGAAGTTACGAACATTCCATTAGAAATACAGTGTTACTACAAAAGAAATAGACACTTTCAATGTTTTATTAATCCAAAACTAACAACGTTATTATGAATTCGTTTAAACTATTTTATAAAGTGATTCTTAAAGTTTACTTTGGCAACTTATAAGTGCTCAGTATGGTCTCCTCCTGTCACATAGCACACATCAAGCCGATAGTCTAGTTCCTTCCAAACCCGGTGATGCGTTGTTTTAACTCATTTAAATCATTAGGAAGCGGAGGGACGTAAACCAAGCTTTTCACAAATCCCCATAGAAAAAATCGCAGGGTGTAAGATCTGCGCTCTTTGGTGGCCACCGTACGAGAACGCAGTTGTCGGCTGTTGCACGGCCTATCCAGCGCTGTGGAAGTGTTTCGCCCAGTTTCTAATGACACGGTGACAATGAGGAGGTGCTCCATCCTGTTGGAAGATAAAGTTCCCCCCGTCCTCATACAGTTGAGGCATCAACCAATTGATCAACATTTGATGATATGTAGCTCCCGTTACTGTGTTTTCTCCCAAAAAAGAAAGGACCATACACCTTTGTGAGAGATACAGCACAGAACACATTCACTTTTGGAGAATCACGCAAGTGCTCCACCAACACTCTCGGACGTTGAGTTCCCCGTATTCGGACGTTGTGTTTATTCACCTTGCCACTTATGTGGAATGTTGACTCGTCACTGAAAATTATCCGCTCGCAAAACTCATCTTCATTGCGTTGCAGCATTTCATTGCAGAAATCTTGAAGCTTAAGCTTGTCATCTTCTCGTAGATGCTGTACCAACTGCAATCTGTAAGGCGTCAGTTTTAGTCGTTTATGTAAAATTTTGCACACAGTTGGTTGCGGAATTTGTTGTTCCAAACTTGCACGTGTTGTTGACTATTGTGGTGTTCGTTGGTAAACAGCACGAACTCGTTCCATTGTTTCTTCTGACACACAAGGTCTTCTCGGACTTTTGCCTTTACATAAACACCCTGTTGTTTCAAATTTATTGTATCAATCGTAGATCGTCTGTCTATTAGGTGGTGGTTTTCCAAAATGTGTTCGAAAATGTCGTTGAACAACAGTTACGGATTTCGTTTTGCCAAATTCAAGCACGCAATATGCTTTCTCAGTAGAGTTTGCATGTCGATATCAGAAATAACTTTTTTTATACAATACCAAAGGTGTCTATTTCTTTTATAGTAACTCTGTAATACTGCATTGAACTAAAAATTATTCGAAATTACAACCAGCATTCTCGATACACAAATTGTAACGATTTGGGCAATCGAATGCTGAATTCTTCGAAATAGCTGAGGACGTTGATAAATATCATCAAACGCTAGAATAATTCGAGCCATTAACTCTACCTTGGTATTAACAGGTGTCTCATAAACCAGTGATTTAATATGACCCCAAATACAAAAAATAACTGGAATCTTATCTGATGAACTTGCAGGCCAAGAAATCGGTCTTCCTCTTACGATCCATCTGTTTGGAAATTATGCATTCAGATAATATCGGTAATTTAATCCAAAGTGTGCTGGTACATCATCATGGTGGAAAACAATTTTTCTTCGAATATTAAGTGGGATATTTCCAAGCAATTCTGATAGAATATACTAACAATCATGGCTTAAATATTAACAGAAAACTTCCATTGATGAAGTAACCAATAAGTCTAATTGAAATAAATTTAAAGAAAAAAGCGTCATATTTTCATCTATCATTCAGCATTCTATCATATGCATCTTCAACTATTATACTACATTCAATATTCAATACTAAACTCTATTTCAAAAAACAGCCATTAAAATATGTATACCTATCAAACCTATTGTTAAATAAACTTTTTACGGGTGACAAAATTCTAAAAAAAAATCCAAAATACCTTACACAAAGGTACGAGTTATACATATAGTCGTTTTTAAAAAAAAATAGAATTTTTTCGGACTATATAAAGGTGTCTGGTTGATAGAAAACTATAACCGGTAAAGAAGAAAAAAAAAAAATAATCTAATACTAACTGCACGAGAAAAAATATGAATTGTAAGTCCGAAACAAAAAAAGGTCAAGGGCGTCAGACGGCGTCAAATACATCAGAAGGCGTCAAGCCGACAAAAACGCCAGACAGCGTCTAGCCGGCAGGAGTGCCAGATGGCGTTATGCCGGCAACAAAGCAAGACGGCGTCAAGCCGACACGGACGTATAAAAATACTTGTTGTTAGATACCTTCCTGTGGCTCTGTTTCTCTTAAATGTTCACATAAAATATGGACTTTTGGTGTTGTATTCTTTGATTTAAAGTTATAAAAGAAAGTTTCTATGACGTTGTAAAACATTGAACATTCTAGAAGAAACTCCAGATTGAATAAATAAGTCATCTTCAAACAAATATCTGCAGCTCTTTATATATTTCTGAAATTATATCGGTTGTTGTCGAAGTATGCCCCAATGTCCTTAATATTTAGAATATCTTCGCTTACGCAATATACAAATGGTTGAATGGATAGCTTAGCACCATTGACGTGGGGAAGGTTGCCTTCTAGTCATTGAAGGGACTTGCTAGTGAACATAAATGCTTCTTGTAAATCTTTAATTGTATATTTCTTGTTAATTTGTATGTTTTTCTTTTTTGTTGCAAATAATTTGGTTGGAACAAAGCAGTAAGTAAGGTATTGGGCGGCGCCGGCGTACTGTCACCGCTGCTATAGTGCCTTGTGGTGGACGGTCTGCTCACTGAACTTCGGGGGGCGGGCTTCCACGCTCAGGGCTACGCCTATGATATCACCATTCTTGTCTGCGGGAAATTTGGGGGTGTGGTATCCGAGAGGATGCAGGTCGCGTTCAGGCTTGTAGAAGGTAGTGCAGAGGACATGCTCTTAATGTCAACTCTAACAAAACGACTATGGTTCCGTTCACACGAAGTAGAAAGCTTCCCAAACTCCAGTGTCCCACTATATTCGGCTCTAGAATACTCATATCAACCGAAGTTAAATATTTGAGTGTTTTCTCGAACGCCAAACTGCAGTACAAATCACACCTAGAACATGTGACGAATAAAGCCATTAGGAACTTCTGGGCCTGCAGAGGTATGTTCGGTAAAACGTGGGGGTTAAACCCTGTAATGGTACACTAGTTGTACACGAAAGTTATAGTACCTTCTATAACTTACGCCTCGCTAGTCTGGTGGCATAAAGCAAATCTAGGCTATGCTATAAGTGCCCTTAGTAAAGTCCAAAGGATTGCCCGTTTGGGCATCACGGCAGTCATGTCCTCGACACCGACGGCTGCTATGGAGACCATTCTTGGGCTTCCCACGCTGCAGTTGGTATTGTGGTCTGAAACAACCCTAGGGGCTTATAGAGTAAAATGTAGTGGAAGCAAGGGATTCTCCGGTAAAGCCGGAGACCACACCAGCATCTTCAACCACATCGAACCGACAGTACCACTGTCCGTAAAGGCAGATAAGATCTCGCCCGTTTCTCTGGAGGATACAGCGTGGATATCTCCAGCAGGGAAACTGCAACAGCGCACCTTCTTCTCAACTGCCCGGCAGTGGACGGGGAGAGGCAGACGCACTTTGTCCATCGGTTGGACAGATCAAAAGTAAGTAGGTTAACTCTCAGCCAGATTGCGAACTTTTATGATAGGGTGCAACCTGAGTGAGAGGGCTGAAGTGGACATGGGGACACAATAGGTCTTTCTGGCCCAGTTGTCTTCTTTTTCTTCTTTTGTTCATTATTGTGACAAATGTTTCAACTATTACAATAAAGTCATTCATTGCTACAACTACAAGAATATACTTAAGTATAAAAGTATATCGTTAATCTAACTTGAATAGAAAAATGGCAATCTTGAGCAGATAGTTTATTCTTATAAATCCATAATTCAAATCAGGTACGTTTCGACTAGCACATCGGCCTTCTTCAGACTATAATTATTAAATTTAAATTGTTAATATAATGTAAAAAAAATAATGATAACGATTACCTGTTGAATTAATTAATAATAAAGTCAAAATCATTAAAATTGAAATCATGAAAGTGACATTTTTTTGAACAATACTAACCATTATCGATAAAAACTAATTAAAATAAATGTAACGGACGCAATACTGACTACACTAAATTAACCTTAACATACGGCAGTGGCAAAACACTGCAGGGAACCACTTAATCTAACTGTTAATGGCTACAATGAACATTTTTACCGAAGATATCTCTTAATTCCTGGTCATTAATCAATGCATGCAATTTTCTCTTAAAAGTAATATTAAATTGTTGTACTAATAAATGTAGCCTCCAAGAAGTTCCTCCATGTCCGTTGTAACAATAAATTGTTTTATAGTTCCAACGAAATCTTACCCTCAAATACTATATTGTTAACTATTCTTGTAAACTTCTCCTAAACCCCTCACTACAAACTGCACTAAACTGGACGTACGTTTCGATAGCAAAGCATCATCATCTGCTGAGGTGAAGTTTACAGCATTATCAGTACCACAGTTTGGAGTATTTTTGTTAACTATTATTACGAAAACTTTTTTTTTGAGTGTATATCGAAACGAAGCGGGGAGAAGTCTGTCTAGCGACTGTGGAGTTCATCAACTGATATCCTTCACTCTTAAAAGTATTACGATATCATTCGCAAAGGAGCAAGCAATAATAGCCAGCTGGCCATGTACAAGTTATGACCAAGGCAGTGGAGATTAAATCCCCCTCCAGTTTATGTATCTAGTTTAAAACTAATTATATGCCAATAAATTAATTTGCTTCTTATATAATATTTAAAGAAATTACAGTATTACGTCTAGCTGCATAAAGACATTTAATATACCCATTTACACATTTAATTAGGTCCCAGAAAAGTATTTCGAATTTTTCTACTATTATTTTACGTGTGCGATAGTGAAATATTCCCATAACCAGTTAGATCGGATAGAATTGAAATTGAACCTCATACATAGAACAGTTGTTCATACAGATACGGACATTATGTAACATATCCAAGTGCATTCATGTATCTGTGCTTATTCAAATGTAGAATTTAATAGAGAAACACCACTTTCTCTTGAGGCGAGTATTATTTTATTGTTTTCATAAATAACTTTTGTTTATCGTTGCGGGATCAAATTAGTTTACCGGCGTTACCAACTGTTTCAAATTTAAGTGACATATAAAGAGGGGCTTGTTTGAAATATATGAAAATATCGTGTCTCATTGACTGAACTCATTCAAACTTAAACTAGAATTTATGATACACCTATACGAGAAAAATACACATACGAAATTGTAAATATGGAAATTGGTGACCCAATGAATCATGTCATTTAGTTTCCTTTTTTTTCATTCATGGGAGAGAGAAGAGAATCACTGTCCTGTGTTGAATTCCAATGAGTTTATTAGTAAATAAACCTTGCAAAATTTACATATAAAAATAGTTTTTTGAAATGGAATTAAAATTGGCTCGTGATTATTAATTATAGAGGAAATCCCATCTTATTTTAAGTTTATATTCATCGATAGACGTAATGAATATTTTATCTACGATTTGTACTTTGGTATATGCTATGTGTTTCTAATTAGATTTAAATTTATGAATGGAATATTCAAAAGTATTACATCTATAATTGCTAGAAACTAGCAATTTGAAAAGTTAAAAAGAAATCTTATTTATAGCAATTCGTTTTGGTTCCCTCCATCGATTATCATCACCTATACAAGCAAAACACTTGTGTTTAGTTACCATGGTAACCAGTTTATATGGTTAAATGTTGTGCGTAGTTGTACAGAATCCTGCGGATGACCTCCGATCTTTGTTCATTTGCTATTGAAGCGTCACGTTTCACTTAAACACGTGATGAATTGGAAACTGAGGTAACATATTTGAAAATTGTTTTGGATCATATGTACCAGTTTTCAACACTATCTAAAAATCACCCATGTAATCACATATTTGTTTAAAAAATATATCATGCTTTCTTTTTGTAATTGGCGCAACATGCTTTGGAATCAGATCATAAAATAGATTGGAAAAATGCTTCCAACCTACCCAAAGAAGATGGACAAAAAGGAAATTGAAAGAAGTCACATACATAGTGACGACACCAAACGATATCAGTGCTTCAAGCACTGGAAATGAAATTGGATTGCCGTTAGTGCGTAACTGTATAAAAGCATCACATCGGTACTCAGATGGATTAATAACCTATAATCAGAATTCTAGAACCACAATAACACTGGAACAATCAAGAAAAAAAAATACTAACAATCAGCAAACGTGTGATGAAACTTTCTGTAAAAACTTCTTGTCAGTTTCAACATATTAAGTGTAAATATAGGTTCCAAATGATATACACATGTCCCGGAGAAACCAGATACGACCGTATTTTACAGTAGTGTGTACGCAATCCAATACAGAACAAACACACAGGCATTTTTATATCCGAGAATACTACATTTCCATCGCAAACAATCGAATTGGGAAACTACAGCCCTTATGATGACGGTAGTTGCCGAAACGTCGTATTTAAACAATCCAATAGACAATGCAAACAGTCCAAACATCAACTGCTATTCTAGTAATCCATCATCAAGCATTTCGGTTTATGAATTAATATGTTTGATAAAATACGATATTTACCGTTAAAGAACACCAATACTAGCACAAATGTGGCGTTTAAGATAAAATAATTGAGGATTCTTTCATCGAAGAACAGACGATACTTCAGAGAAAATTTTGGAAATTTTAACTACCAGACCTCATTTAGATATATTCCATACAAAACAGTAAACATAAATGTAAATTTTAAAAATTGGCTAAATGCAAATGAATATTAATGGAATATTTTATTTATTTATATCTTGCGCTGTTGTTGTGTTTATTTATTTTACAAAATTTTAATGTGTTTGGTGGCTTAATTCGTGACGAAATTTTGTTTTAAAACATTGTATTAAAATTTCGCACAATAGTAAAAATTCTTACTACAATTTTCGTCCAACAGTGAAGTGTAAATATTACTATGCGGATTTTTCTCTGTGCGGTCTGGGCCATATAGGTATGTACAACAGATTTTGAAAGCTCTGGTTAGGTAGTAGTTATTTATTTAATTAATTTCAGAAAATGCAAATTTCACCAGAAGTTTGAAGTAGAATTTGGGAATGTAAACAAAACTCTAGAATTATAATTGATTGTGATATGTGTGATAACATATTTATAAATCGATTTTAATTACAATTTCCCTTCTATTGCAAATACTTTATTAATTAATTTATTATTATGGCGATGAGTCACCTCTCAGAAACATCGAATATATAAACTTTGAATCAGAAGAAAATCAGGCCATTGTTCATATTATAAGAGTTTAGATATCAAGGAGCCAATAGATGTGCTAATTAATTAAAAAGAAAAATAAATTCTAAATGAATGAAGGCGTTAAAGACAAACACATTACCAGATATTACTCAATAGGATTCTACGTTGTATATTAAGATGTAAACAACAAAAAGGAGTAACAGATATATCAATACAATTCACTAGAAGTTCCCCCACACATTTGTCAATTAACAGTTTCATCCATCAGCCTTTTCAATTATCAGCTTTTGTCTGTTAAAGTTTGTCCCTGAGTTAATGAATCTCCACATTTTTGTCTGAATATTTAAATTGTTTTAAACATTTAATGTAATTACGTACAACTCTGGCAAAATATAAGCACCCCTAAATTTTCTGTAAATAATCACAGTAAAGCGAATTAAAATTAAAACTAGTAATCTAAATATATTATAAATATTAATGTATTTACAAATCTTAATAATTTGTTGCACTTCCATATACTTTTAATACAGTTGTAATACTTTAAACAGATAAAAGCTAATAATTGAAAAGGATAATAATGGATGGAAGTGTTAATTGATAAATGTGTGAAGTGAATTCTACAGTCATTTCTGCGTCCCTTTTGTGATCTGTATATGTGTTAAGGTATACGAAAGAGTTAAATGAAAGCCGTTTTCTAACGCGAGCTTGGCATAAGTACTGTTTTAATTTTATAATCGCATGTTATTTAATGCAGTAATATATGCAGTTTTACATATTTTCTATACATCGTTTTGATCCCAGCTGAATTAGAGATTATTGAATTAAGCAATATTAGGTGAAATAAAATAAATTAAGATGTTAATAGTCAAAGTAAAATTAATTATATAGTATGCAATAATCACACTTGAACAATTAAATTCAGCTTTAAATATATAAATATAATAAATATTGAGTTAAAAAGTAACACTTATAATTTTAAGCACTTAAAATGGTCAGATTCTGAGGTAAACAGTAAATTAATTAATGTACAGTTACTTAATCACACTAGAAATGTAAAAAAGAAAAGTAGTATTATTGAATTATCTACACTAAAAAAAACAATTCTCTTTTTCTTGGAACATCTGCTGAATTTAATTAAAATACGTTTTCTTTTTGTTTCATTAAAGTGTTTATTAAAGTCTTCTTTAGTACCTAATTTTATATAAAATTTAAGTCTAAAAATAATAATTTACTTAATTATTTTTAAATCAATCAAGTGATAATTAATATTTTACCTAGTGCATTTTTTTTTGTGGATGTTAGGATCAATTTTTAAATTACTATAAGATCTAGTTAGTCTTTTAGATCTAATTGCTATAATTATTGAATTGAACTGATTATTTAGTTAAATATTTTAAATACTAACAACATAACATTTTAAAACAACTTTTCGATTAAATGTTCTTTGCCACACGAGAGATTTAAAAATAGTTTTAAAATGTTTTTGTTGTTAATTATGACAGGAATTACATTTAAAAGGCTAACTAGAGGTTTGTTCGTTGTTACGTTGGTGCACACCGAGAAAAGAGATTGCATTAAATGAAAAGTTTTATAACTTTTGGTTTTTATCATGTTCAACGAAAAGAATACCTATTCTCAGAAAAGTGTTTATTTCAGTTGAACGTAGCGTGCTGTTTTGCCGGAAGACTATTTTCTTCTTAAGTACATGCTTTCGACGAAAAGTAATCGTAATTAAATGGAATGCACCTTAGTTTTGATTAATATTTTATAATGTCTGTATAACTTCTGTTCCAGTAAGACAATGCAGGTTACATATTAAATTGTTATTATTATGTACGCATTTAACAATATATTTTAGTTTCTTTTAAGTAATATTGAATTATAAACAGTATTTTAAATAAAAAAAAGCCAGACGTTTTAGTTTATTTGCGTGGACACGCATGAAACTTCACATTCTTCAAAGTTGATAAAATTAATTTTAATTATTTAAATAATAAACATAATAGAAAATTATTATTAAAGTTAATAATTTTAATAACCAATTTTGAAGAATGTGAAGTTTCAGTTGTACAATTTGGTAATTTTGAAAAAGTTGTGGTACATCACAACGAAACGTTAATTAAATCTCTCAATCAGAACTTGAGTATTGTTTTTAATAATTGATCCGCTAATACCAGGAACATACACTTCCAATTCTTGAAGCAACCAACGGATAAGAAACAGACAGACAGAGAATAATTGAAAAACTCTGGATAAAAATTAAAACATTGGGCAAAATAACACACAATTTCTTACCTGAAATGGCATCGGCTATGTACAAACCGCAGGTGTATTTTGATACGAATTTATGCATATCTTTAAAATTTACTTGTCAATGTTTTATTATTATTTATCAAATTCCAACATAATTTACTTAATTTACTTATTATAGCGAAAATCTGTAAGTTAATAAACTCCTAGTATACATATGTAGAATAAAATATCCTATAAATCCTAGATATAATGTTTAGTACCTAATTGCTTTCCATTTTCTTAATTATATAACAATCATAAATCGCGTAAATATAAGGTATTTCAAGAGAATCTTACGATTAAATAACGATCCGCATCGGCAAAAATAATTAAACTCTATTTAATTTATGCAATGAAAAATGAGAAAAAATAGTAATTGATAACAGAAAAAAATTCAATACGTACCGTAAAGTATATCTTCCATGACGTTGATATTTTGGTAACCAAAATGAATTAAATTTAAACTACAAAATGGTGAGAAAATAGCACTCCTTTTTCACTTAACAAAATGTCAGAGTATTACTGCTACTAATATATATTCTTTAGGAATTGTCACACCGCAGACCTTTAAAACTGACTGAAACTTCCGCAGAAAAACTTTAGCAGTATACTGCAGAACGAGTCATGTTTAAGTTAAAGTAGTAGGGGTAGTTGGTGTGTAGCAAGTGCTGCTCAAAGCCGCTGTCACACATCGATAGAAAGTGAAGATGCGATAATCTTCATAATATACAATATACGATAAATGATAAGTTAGTCAATGTCACTAAATAACTAAGTATTTTTCACATAATTTGCGTCGTCAAATTAATATTCATATCGAGTCCGCGTAATATTTATATATCTTGATTCATTTTACGAACATTTAACAGGTTGTCTTATTGGCACAAGGAAACGTTTTACTTTCACATGTTCACCTAATTTTTATCGTCGCGTACCGCCGGCTTAAGCGACAAGTTCACGTAACTGGTTATTCTTCGGAGAGATTAATAAAGCCAAAGATGAGAGCAAGTGACGGAGCTCGTTTTGGCAGACGTGTAACTTGTACCATACTTTGTTCTCATTTCTGTTCTTCCACCTTACGAATTCTATTCATATTTATGTAAGCAGATTTTCTTGCCGATATGCGGTTTAAACACTCTCAATTTTTATTAAATGATGATTTTATTGTATAGATTTTTTCTTTACGAGATTTAATATGAAGGAGATAAGGTTTATAATATTTTTTTATGGGAACTCGAGTATTAGAATCGAATTTCAGAACTTGAGTATTAGAATCGAGTCTACATATTTGAGTATGGACTCGATTCTTTTGCCAACCAAGTACGAGTTACTCGATTTTCAAAATCACGAACTCGCTACATCACTTATTGTTAGTACATTCTGTGCGCAATTAGCAGCTGTTTCATTGCCGTGGATTTGTACCAGTGGAGACCTATAACTAGAACTGATAGCGCTCCAAACCATATACTCTTCGTCCTTAACGATACACTCTACTTGTATGCTCAGATGTTAAGGGTAGTCGAAACAAATGCCATCGCGTGTAAACTGTAGGATGTTTTGCGGTTAATAGCGTTCCACTACTAGTGTGCTACAATTTGTTACAGACTGTTGGTGTCGTACAACTCAGCGTTTCAGTAGAAAATTTTCTTGAGTGATAGCGATTAGCTTTTCGAGCAATTTTCCGGGAAGAAATACTATCTTTGTCTACCCCCGATATAAATGTATAAAAACGTAACAGTGATTTTAAAATTGGTATCATGAAATCAAAATGTTTTTGCTGTCTTACCACTGATATTTTAAAATTTTATTACTTAATAAATATTTAAAAAATATTGAAATATCGACATACAGGCATGCTACGTAATTTGACAATAAAAAATAATATTCAATTAAATATAATAATTGGAGGTCTTATTAGGTTCCGGAAAATTTACTTTTCTAATATCCAAATCTGGAATATTGGATCCGAAACCTAGGATCCGGATACTCGACTCTCAATTTTATCAAAGCAGTAACACAATAAACACGTCTCCATGCATCCGTGTCACCACATTCATATAATACGTAGAATGAAAATAGTTTAACACGAAATATTTTTTGTGCTAAAGAAAGCACCGATATTTTCGATGTTGTCAAAATTTATTAATATAACTTCCATATAAAATTTGCACTTGTTAAAAGGACTGTCACTTAAAGATTTTTAATTTTGTACAGTAATGTACATTGTTTTGGTTACTGACCTTCGCCATCCCCACTACTCTCCATTTTTGCTCATTTTAGGATTATGTGTTCTTAATATTATTCTTATTGTCACTGCAATCTGCTCAGATGAAGGCAAAAATACTCTCGAAATATTGGTATAATAAAGAATTGAAAGTAAAATACTGATGTAGTTTTAACTATCCTTCTTTTGCTGAATCCTGAATCAGCTCAGAGTTACTTAAATTTATCTGTATTATTATTAATTACGAATACTTCTTTACTTTTTTGTACCACAAATACTTCTTTTTTCAAGTAAACTTGCTGTTGTCGTGAATTATCAATAGAGACATAATTATTCTATTAGAATTTAATTTTAACTTGAAAATGTAGACCATTCTATAAGTTTTACTATAATGGCTCGAGGAAAGGGAACCAAACGTTAGTGCATCTACCATCACAATAATAATAATATATTTGCCCAACAGATTGTTCTAAATAAAGGACAAATACAATTCTTATAGTTGTACAAAAATACAGATGAATTAAAATATAAAAGAGTACTTGAGCTCAGTTTAAACACTAATATAGAAAAAAAAAACATGTAATGTACAAAAGATAAACTAACAAATTATGAGAACTGCTATTGCAGCAAGATTGTTATTTACTAGATTATAGACAAACCTAATTGACTGTAATTGTCGTCTAACTTCCAACGACTCAACATGGAATTGCTGCAGTAGAAGCTGGTAGTCATAACCAATCTCAGGGTAAGAGCCTTCTTGTTTAAAGTATAGATATTTTGGAAGCTTTCTTTGAACTTTCTCTAGTGCTTCTTTATGCGAAGAGTAAAATGGATTCTAAATCAAAGAACCATATTCCAACTTAAATCTGACAAATGAGTAGTAAAGTAATCTAATTGTGTCAGAAAGAAACGAAGAAGAGCTTCTAATCAAAAATCCTAACATCTTCATAGTCTCCACAACATCTCTCACAACGCTATTACGGATAAGAGAAGCCCCATCAATCGTATAATCATATAAAATGGAATTTTGCTTTCTAGTATAGCTCATAATTCTGCACTTATCGACATTTAGTTGTAGACCATTAGCGCTACACAACAATCATTGATAGAAGTTATTTTGGTAAAAATCTTGAGGTCATCCGCGAACACACATTTATTAGTATTAATGCAATCCATTAAATCATTGATAAACACAATAAACACGAGCGGTCCAAGATTGAAACCTTGTGGAACCCCTGAACCAGCGTGAAACATTTGAGATTTGTAGCCGTTATAAGTTACATATTGAACTCTGTCAGGCAGGTAAGTTTCAAACAGTGTTACTAGGGAATCGCTAAAGCTAGATATCTTCATTCTTTTTGCAGCACTACTTTGTGTTGAATTCGATCAAAAGCTTTCGATATGTCCGTATAGACAGCATAGCACAATTCACGAAAAAGAGGAGGTTGTTTGGTCTACTTTACCTAGGTAGGATAAGTTTAAATATATAAAAAAATAGGGCCATTAATTTCTGCTGCTTTTATTCTTAACAAAAGTTTTCGTTTTTCAGTATTATTATATGTGTTATATTATTATCTCTTTAGGATGCTTACTGATTTTACACACAGAATGCTGCGGTTAAAAGATTGAATATAATTAGGATCCACTGGAATGTGTCACAGATCTCACGTAAAATTAACACTTAAAAATAACAGAGTTATTTTTTATGTTTCCACTTTGTGCCTAAATCTAGTTCCATCCCGATTGTTTCCGTTATCTGTCCTTAATTTTATACTACTTTCTTTTACAATTTCTCTATTTGGTTACATGGATAATGTTTGTATGGTTCATTCTTTTTTGTTTATTATCTTTTCGCTTGCATGTTTTCTAGCAAGTGCTACTTATAACTAAGCAGAACCTGAATAAACAATAAAGTATACGAATTAAATTTTGTATATAAAGACATTATACGTACTACTTTTTTCAACCTAACAAGTTAGATGAAAGTTGTACATTAGTCCAGTTATGTTATATATATTTAAACTATGCAATGAATTAATTCATACATAGCTTTATGATATAATTTTACTGAAAAATAATGGCTCATTGTTTGGAATTCCTGTTCCATAAATTATTGGAATATGTAAAAAAAATAAATCAAATTTTTGAACTTTGTAACTTGAAAATAAATTAAAGTAATAAATTACAAAACCAAATCTACACAAAATTAAAATCCAAAATGCTTACCTACTTAGTATATACTGTAACTGTAATGCAAAAATTGTCATAGTTTATACACGCATAAAACCATGCAGTACTTAGAAAACACTCTAAAGACATAAGTGCAACAATTGACAAATATCTTGCATATTTAAAATAATACGAAATAGTATAAAACCATGCATTTTAACT
>RXPK01003967.1:0-69362 GCA_004143645.1 Protaetia brevitarsis | reverse complement strand
ACTAGACAGCTGTCAACAGCTTTCCCTCTCACTCTAAATACCTTCCCGAATGTGTGGACGGGGGTGCACGAACTCCGTCTAGCCGAACATTCGTGCGCCATTTTCCAATGCAGATCGGGAATAGGCAAACAGTTTGCCGACTAGTTCGCCGAACCCGAACTGCCCGTCCACACGACTAGGAGATCGCCAAACTAGTGCTCGGAGTTCGGCGAACTCCGAGCGTGTGGATGCACCTTAAGTCACATAAAACCACAATATTTATACGAGGGCTATAGAAAAAGTAACGTGAGTACTCCAATTATTAATCTTGGATAAGTGGTAAAAAAATTCGAAAATCGTAAAACTGATTGCATTGCCATAAAAGTATTAGAAATATCTTCCAAATGAGCTTCTAAATGAAATTACTTCCTATTTAAAATTTTAAAGATAGCTACGCCCTCTATTTTACATCAGAAGCCATGTGCGTATCTCTATAGGCAAAAAATCACAAATTATCTCTAATTTCACTTGGTTTTTGTTTCATTGCTCTATCTCATACCATTCAAAAGTTATCAGGGAGGGGGGGGGCATTTACGACTTCACTGTATATAATCAATGACCTTGTCGTTTCGCAAAGTAAATGTTTGCTCACCGTCTCATATTCCATTCTGGTCTTCTCTATGATGAATAAACCTTTTTGAGCTGGGGCAGAACTATCCCAGGTAGATCTACCTCAACTATCAGGGATAGACCTGCCCCAGCTCAAAAAAGATTTATTGTTCGCTTCTTCATATGCCACCGCCAAGTCTAAAAGCTCCAGCTACATATCCAGCAACTTCTTTGTGAATCCATTTCGCTCTTTTTCTTCCTTTAACAGGGTTCCTCCCCTATTTTTATAGCGGTTCAGATCACTCGCCGTTTCATCAAGTTCAAGCTTGCGCCTCCAATACGTTTCATATTTCTCCAACATCGAAAGAATCTACCTGAGAAGTAACAAAATCGTTATACAAAAAGATCTTAGTCGAGATATTTCCTACTAACTTATTGTCTTCGTAATATTTGGTCATGTTCTGAATTTCCATTTCATGGGACATAAGTAAGTCCTCTGTTTATAAGTTATCATGAAATTCAAATCGGTCCCTTTCCGACGAGGAAAAATGGCATTTCTCGCATAGTTGGATCAGCTCCTCCCTCATCATCTTGATAAATTTCTAGACAATGCAAGCGATCAGTGATTCTTTCAATAGACAATCTACAACTATCTATTTCAATATGTAAAACAAGTAACTGGCAATTGAACTGATTACAGTGGGTAAAAGATTGATCTAATTGAAAAAAAAGTGAAAATATCCTAGTTCTACGATTTCTAATTTTCGTTTGTTCTTTGTAAAATTTCTCTTTATTACATGGGTTGCTCTTTCTTCAATAAACTTCTTCTTTTTATAGTACATTCTCCTAATTTAAATGCATTTCGGCGTAAATTAAAAGCTGTATTGCTGGAACAAGCATTCTACTCATTGAATTTATTCATTATAAATTTTGAGACGTTCCCTGATTGTGAACATATATTTTTTGTGTATGCTTTTGCTTTTTTCAATTGAAATAATTATTGTATATTATTAGTATTTATTACCATTTTAAATGTCAGACAACATTGGGCGGTATTATTTTCTCTTGTTTCTCTTGTTATCAATGTCTTAATGAACATTGTAAACATTTTTTTTTCTTATTTTCTTAATTAAATCATCTTTAGCAAAATAATTACTTTAGAAAAGCTAAACGCGACAACATAGCAAATATCGATGACTTTTCTATATTCAATTATTTACGTCCAATGACAGGTATGACAGATATTGACGGATTTGAGATTTAATTTACGCCTTCGTTTTGTAATCTACATAGCCCCCAACTCCTAGAAAATGTCTAATACCGTAATTTTTTTCTTTTAATGCATTGTTGTTTTCGGGCCATTTTATAAATTGCCGGCAGTGACAACTTTTAGAACAATATTGCTGTGAAACACTGTGGAGATCCCCAAAGGGAAAACGGAAAAGGTAAAAAAAAAATGATCCAATTCTAATACAATTTTTAAAAAATACCCAATTCAAACTGAAAACAAGCAAAAAATCTCAGTGTAATAAAGAACTTCTACGCTGATGTCCACTACTCTGTTATAAGCAGAATTTAAATCAAGGATTGCCAGCTTTTTTACAGTGAGAAATTAATAAATTAATGTATTTCTGCTTTTAACTGTGATAATTAGGAGGAATTTTTCCCAAGAAAAATGTTTGTTCTCACGCAGGATTCGAACCTACGTTTACCGGACGAGCGCTTTACCAGTTAAGCAAAGAGGAGATGTAGGAATTTTCAGATTTTTATACCTATTCATGCGTCGATTCGGGGACACATTGTATATATATATATATTATATATATATATATATATATATATATATATATATATATATATATATATATATATATATATATATAGAGACATAAACGGTTATAACGGAGCCCGACCAATATACGAACGGATAGTTATTAAGCCCGGACCGACGTTGTTGAGCCCACTTTCGGGCTCAACAACGTATCTAGGTAAATTTTGGTCAGAGACATCATGTGAAGGCTTCAGGAACCTCTGGGCAAATTTTCGCTCGGGCTCATAATTGTACCCCTAATGCATTCTACATGCAGCGAAAACTGTAGCGGTATTAAGCTAGATGGCGCACCAACGATTCATATATAAGCCTATAGACCCATCGGATGTTATTGAGCCCTATGCAGATTCCTCGATATTCACGTAATCTTGTGAAGCCCGATAACTTGGCAACAATGTTCTCTTACTTTGTAACGCAAAATCAGGTTGAAAGGTTGTGTGCGATTATATTTTCTTTAAAAGTTGCAAATTTAGTTAAATTATTAAAAAAGTTTACTTAAAATTTATGTAATTTGTAAATTGTAGCTTTTCACATAAACATTAAATTTATTGTGGAATTGAAACATAATTAAATTAAATATCTTTAAGTATTTAAAATTTACTGCATTTTTTCCATAAGAAAAAATAACATCAAATATATCTAACAATCGATAAAATTAGCTAGTGGTGTGAAAGGCGAAATCATCTCAATATAACTTTAAAAATATTTACTCTATCTACAATAGTTAATGATTATGAAACAAAACAAAAGGCATTTTTTATAAATAAAGGTTTTTTCTTTAAATTAATAACATTTTATGGGTACAGTTAAGGTTGTCACACATTAGCTCATCACAGCACAGCACGGATCAGTGCGAACGGTACTGAAGTGGATTGTCAATGCCCGATCCCTCCCGTCACGCAACGAAACGTGCCGTGCTGTACCGGTCAAGTGAGGGCTGCGCCGGCCATCGCTGGCAGTCATCAAATTATCCGCATGTGCAGACGCGTGCTTCTTTTGCAGTATCTTGGCGCCTGTTGGTAAAAGTTTAGAACACGCAAATAATTTGTTAAAATGGATGAAGAATAATTACTTTACTTGGTTCAAAAATACCAATTAGTTTTGAAAATTTAAAAATCAGGTAACATTTTGAAATACTGAAAAAATTCGTTCCATCCTCCTCCAAATCATTAAGCAAATTATAAAATTCTCCTAGATTCGATCTTTTTTTGTTAATGGAATGAATCCGTCTGCTTTTTCTTTGTACTTTTTTCTTCTTCTGTTAATAGTAATCTGATTACTACTACCATCCGAACTGCTGCCATCACACAAATTGAATCTGATCTGTTCGTCTCCACCGCAAAAATTTGAGATCCCACTTTCTATCGCGCTGGTTAACTGTGACGAGCTAATGTGCGACAACCTCTTATTTGAAAATTTCTATGTTCTAAAAATTCACCAAAATAGTATTTAGGGCGCGTACCGTAAATATAAAATTGTAACCAAATGGTTAGTTGCGATTTATTTGCGGTTATTAGTGATTGTCGATTATTTCAGAAAATTTACGGGACACTTTGGTTGATGTCAAGTATGTTAAGCTTTTTTTTTGTTTTGTACCACTTTTAAATATAACCACCATCGTCCATGTGGTTTTAGTGGATGCGACGCGCTTTGATTGACCACGTTTCATGCATAGATAAAGTAGGTTGATTTATGCACAGTATATGTTTCCGCAGTGGAGGGGATAGAAAAATCAGAAAATCGTAAAATGAGCGAGGTTGTTTTGGTGACAACTAAAATAACCAAACTTCAGCAACCGCGTTCCGTAAATATCATAATTTTCAGGAACCTGCTATATTCGGGACACAAAACCGAGAATTTGGTTGCTATTTGTGAATTACGGTACGCGCCCTTAAAGAAGGGCAACGTTTATTTGATGCCGTGTTTTAGAATAAATAAACACTGTTATAGATTCAAGTATTTCGCATGAGCTAGAAAAATGGTTCAATATAACTTTCTTTTCAAATAATTTAAGTACTGTGAAATCAATAAAATTTTCGAATATTGCAAAAACAAAAATTTGCGATATATCTTTCAAGTATTTGTTTTAATTTTTTGGCCAAGACAATTGAACATTTAACGAATTAAAGTTGTCTGCAGATTTTTATATCAGGTTTATTCAGAAAATAACTTTAAAAAATAAATAGGAGATCTAAATCTAAGATAATTATTGTTTTAATTTTTTTATTTGATTTATATCGGTTTAGGAAGGGAGTAATTTGAAAATAATTATTACGGAAATAATATCCTAACAATCCCGTTTTTCCGTAATTATTAAAAATATAATTACTTAAAGAAAGATGTAAACCTTCCAGCTCTTAATTTAATTGCATAAATTTACAATCAGATTTTCTTGTTATTATTATTCGAAAGATACTGGATTTCTAGCTCTAAACCTCTGCTCGAACAATTTACTTTCACTGATATTATTATATATTATTTAGTATTGAAGAAAAAGCATCTTTTTCATGATTTTACTAATTAATAATAAATAATCAACATTTGATTATTTATTATTAATTGAATATGAAAATATTATTAAATTTTGTAATTAAATAGATTTCTAAAAAATATTATTGTATTTAGATATATTAATTATAAAGTGAAGTTATATAGTTTTAAGAAGTATTGTATGTCTGTTTCATCATCAACTGCGTTTCATTTTCGCTTATAAATTTGAATCATTTCTAGTATATAACGTATTTTTAAATTTTGTTCTGTGTTTAAAATTGTTATATTTTTAAAATCAATTTAATTCTTCACAAAACTAAATAACTTAATTTTATGACTAAATACAATATTTTTAGAAATCTGAATACAATATTTAATGTTTTCCACATTTAGTTAATAATAAATAATCAAATCAACATAGTAGATTGAAGGGCAATCTGTAAATAAATTAAAAAGATATATTAAAAATTTTTAGTAAATAAAACAATTATGACTTTATCATTTATTACACTAAAAAAATATATTTATAAATAACATTACCCCATTTAAAATTGATATTTAAAAAAGCTTTTGTAATAAAAGCGAAACGTTGTTATATATTTCTATATTTTTATAAAAATGGACCTCAAAACCAAGAAAAGAAAAACCACTCATTTTCGTAAATTATTATTTAATTTGATAACGTATCTGTTCTAAAAAATGTAATAAGGGCTAAGGAACATGAGAAAAACATACTGGCATCGGTTTTGTCATAAATAGTTAGTGGCAACACCGCAGGGCTCAACAAAAACCGATGTATTTATATTACATACACCGGGCTTTGAAATGTATGTTTATATATGTAGGGTTCAACAACTAGCCGTTCATATAGTGGGCTTTACAACATACTGTTTATCACTATATATATATATATATATATATATATATATATATATATACGGAATTAAATAGTTTAGCTATTTGTAAAATGTGCGAAAGATCTTTGAAGATAGTGACATACTAAATCCTTACACATCATAAAACCGAAAGATTCTATAATCACGAAAACGAGGAAAAAATGCAATTAAAATATTTACCCAGAGTTGCTGATGTGACTGGATCTGAAAAGTCTCCACCAGGTGGTGATACAGCTCCTACAATGGAAACGGAGCCTTCTCTGTCAGGGTTTCCAAGACACGCTCGTAAAATGATGCCAAGCGAGCGCCAAGATACGCTGGATACCCAGAATCAGCAGGCATTTCAGCCAAACGACCTGTTTAAATGAATTCCAATTGTAATTCTATACAAATATCTAATATGAAAAGCACGGCATTTTCCCACGATCTGTATGATGATATTCATTCTCATTGTTGTTATGTGCACTATGACACACATAACATTTCAATTTAAATAGTACCTGAAATTTCTCTCAAAGCTTCGGCCCAACGTGATGTAGAATCAGCCATCATAGACACATTGTAACCCATATCTCTGAAGTACTCTGAAAGAGTAATGCCAGTATAAATTGAAGCTTCACGAGCAGCAACAGGCATGTTAGATGTATTTGCCACAAGAGCCGTTCGTTTCATGATGGATTCCGTTTGACCGTCAATTTCCACTGATAATTCCGGAAAGTCCCTTAATACTTCAGACATTTCGTTTCCTATTATAAAAAATAATTTAGGACACTAATTTATAATAATATATCCACAATACAAACCTCTATCGCCACAACCGACATATATGATGACATCTGAATTAGAATATTTTGAGAGCGATTGGGAAATGACAGTTTTTCCGCATCCAAAAGCACCGGGAATAGCGGTGATACCCCCTTGTACGCACCTATGATGTGAATGTTGAAAATGAATATAACTTACAGTTTATAACCGATAGTATAAAATCATGCAACTGATCACATAAAACTTAACATGTTCATAAAACAAATTGAAAAAATTCTGAAACTATTATCTTAGTAGCTATTTCGAACTTGTTGTTTTGTATGAAGTTGATTGTGTTAATATACGCATTTTAAGGAATCATAAAAGGAAAAGATTTATGGAATTTGTAAATTTGTTTAACCATTCTCCCAATGTGATTATCAATGCCCTTCAACTGCAGAAACAGTCACAGGAACGAGGACCGCAACGATAAAAACAAATCCATTTGCAGCATCAACAAAATTTAATACCAATTGGTTAGAGCTCGGAGGATCGAAATGTTGGATGGGTGTAAAGTGACTCCATAATCACGATTGGGTGTTTTTTTTTGTCGCTGACCGTATTTTTTACACTTTTTCCTTTAAAAAAGATGCGATTTTCAGGTTATGTCACCACACAAAAACACGTCGAAATCTCGAAAAAAAACCGTATTTATCAACAATAACTGTTATAACCGAGTCCTAAAATATTTCAACTAACTTATTTCTTGAAATAACACTTTTCATGTAATATTTTTGTCAAAAAAAGAATACGTTTTGAATTCGCAATAAGTGCCCTTTGTTTTCTTTTATGTTGTACGTTGGAACGTTGTCATCACAAAAGTGTCACAGGTTCACGGTTGTTATCTGGGTTATCTGAACTGTGCCTTGATAAAACACGCTGTGTTTCTGAGTGGGAACTCATTTAAGGGTAATTGCGCTCGATACTGTTGGACTTTCAGTGATCGGACGAGAGAATAATGTTGTTGCAGTGCCATTTTTGTTAATCTTTTTTTATTTTTACATTTAAACTAATACCATAACCTGCATATAATACTTCCGTTATCAAGGCACAGTTACAAACAACAACCGTGATCCTGTGACACCTGTGTGATGACCAACGTAAACTTGAAGAAAATAATAACCGAACGATTTAAGCCTGAGCAAGCAAGAGAGAAAATACTGGCTCCATGTAATAGAAGGGACTCGATATCTTCTGTCTCACTCGCTTACGCTCGCATCGTTCGGATACTTTTTTCTTCAAGTGTACCAACATAAAAACCCTAGTCTAAGGACACATTACGAATTTAAACGTATTCTTTTTTGGACAAAAAAAATTACATGAAAAGGTGTTATTTCATGAAAATAAAGTAGTTTAAACAATTTAGTACTCGGTAATTACAGCTATTGGTTGATAAATGCGTGAGAAAAAAAAAAGTGTAGAAAACGTGGTCAGCGACAAAAAAAAAACACCAATCGTGATTATTATTACACCCATCCAGCACAACATTTCGATCCTCCGAGCACTAGGGCTATTCTTGATAAATTCCGTTATTTATATAACGAAGTAGATAAAACAGGTTTTAAAGACATTTGTTAAACAATACTTACTTGTTCACTTCCTTCAACTATATGCACATCTGCACCTCGCCAATGCCTGCCTGCCACTGCCTTAATATCAGCTGCCATCAGCTTACCATGGCCAGTCCCGCCAAATATTTTTAAATTAAGTTCGGTAAACATCACAAACACTCGTTCATATTCGTTTTTAGCTCTCGCATTCGCGCCAAACCAAACGTCAAACCCGTTCTGTAAGCATATCGCACGTGGTTAGACGTTGTCGGCAAGTGGTTTTGTGGTGGAAGAAAGTTATATGATAATAAACAGTTGTAAGTATAGGACCGGCATTTCAACTTTATTACAACTAGAAACTAGATCCAGAAGCTGCATATAAGAGGTACAGAGTTTGTGACCGGCATTTTAGTGAATTTTGTAGAATACCTTGGAAGTACAAAATTAAAATTTGGGTGTCTGTCAACTTTGAATTAACCAGGTAGGGAGTGTATGATTTTGTCATGTATGTTAGACTGTGGACATAATATTGCTTACGAAGTAGTCTGACAATATATGTGCAGTGACGATATGAAATTACATGTGTCTTGGTATCATTTGTTTCAGGGTATCGTGAGGACTCTACAGAGGACAATTCTATTTATTTTTATGGAAGAGAAGTTGTAGCCAATATATTATTAACACCGAGCACGATGTTCGCCAAAAAGTTTTCAGAATGTAGTTATTACATAAGTAAACTGATTGTTTTTTCTTCAAATAAAATAGGCATCAGAAAACACATTTTAACCTATTTACGTCAACATATAGATTTGACTTTTTTCAGTTGTGAGGAACATGATTTGCAAACTCTGTTTTTAAAACACAATGGAATTATTTATTTATCATTGGGTTAAGAGTATTAATAATATCCTTAAAGGAAAATCCACAAATTGTTCTGATAAAATAAATCCGTAGCGTATGAAAAATACTTGAAAATCAAGAAAAAGAAATAACGTAAAACAATTATGTGTTTTATTATTATGTGTAGTTATGTTTGTAAATATATCTTATCAAGGTGTTAGAGTACAGTTTTTGTATTTATACATCATTATTATTTATGTTTTGTAGAATTTGTCTAGTTTCACAATTTATTATTTTCTATGTACTTTTTTTTTATTCTATATTGTCCATACTTTTATACATATTAATTTGGATGGAGGAAATATAAATTTACTGACTTGTCCATGTTATACTGTTACATTATGTTGATATGTTATTAACTAGTTAGGTATATATATAATGTTTTCGGTTTACTGTTAATAAATGTATAAATCTGATTACTGCTACCTTTTTAACTTTTATAATCATATAAAAGCACTATTTTATCAAGGGGAGTCAATTATTAACACTCTTATTGATTAAATAGTGCTTTTTGTTGATTATATATAATTCCATAAATCCTATATACAATATATTTTAAATTTGAAAATACCGCCAATAAATAGTATTAGTAAATGTTTATTTACATAACATTATTAAGTTTAGTGACACTTTAATTGATTATTTTGATAAAGTGGCTGTTGGTATATCTATATTATATATAATCAATATCCCCGTATTTATTCCCATCCTAACTTCTAACGTTTTTAACTTTGGAACCTCGTGTATTAACAAATATAAAGCGGGTATAATAATGTACAGTCGTGAATTGAATCCAACTTTCATATCTTTTTTGTACTCTATCATTTTTTTAACTTTGACATTCATTTGACGTTGACGTAATTTCTTCAAAATTTGACAATCACTTGATCACTTGACCTAAACCCTCACAATAAAACCAATTTTTTATATGAAGAATACTTTATTACTTATACAATAACCAATAATATTTATGAATCGCCTATTTTGCAAAAAAAAATATGTATTCATGTTGCGCTATGCATACCAACTTCACTTTTTCCTTCTTCCGAAGATAATATTAATTTTTCATAAATTCCAGTTCGTAAAGGAAGATGAGGGGAAATAAGATTAGGGTCAGCAAATAAGGGCAGTGGCAATCCTAACTCTCGAAAACCACTTTCTCTATTAGTATATTCCCGCAAAACATAATTCGTATTAAAATCGTGAAATACTCTAGTATCATTAACTCGCACTAGCACATTGTCGACCCTCAGAAAATACCGCAGCAATATAAAGAAAGAAGTCGGCATAACTCTCTATAAAATGAATTTTCTTAATCAAAATGTAAAACATATACAATAAAAATTACATACAATTTTCACCGTACAAGAAGCAATTCCATTATCATGTAACTCATCTTCATACAACATCAGATCTTGATAAAATAATATCTTTTCCCTCTCTTTTAACTTTTCAATATTGATTCTTTCATCTGTTTGTGTAACTATTAAAGGACCTGTTATTGTGCCTCTATAATCACTGCTAAATGTCCAATCAAAAGGTTTAAGTTTCTCTTCTAAGTGTGTTGGGGACCTGAAAATAAGCTTCAATACTTAAACATGAAATAAACTGCCAAAATATCCATGTTTGTACCTTGATTCTTTCCATACATCAGCACAAGCAACTTTTATTGGTAATTTCCCATCACACACTCTTCTTAAGGCATCCAAAGCGTTAAATTCTATTTGAGCACCACTCGCGTGTAATAGTGTCAATATGTTATTAGGAAAGACCATTTCGGGGAGATGTGGCAGTGCCAACGTGTTTGTATATCTGTAATTTTTAATTCATCATATTGATAAAACATGTTCTGATTCGTCTGATAACCCTACATGCAAAACAAGCACTTCTCTTCGCTACCGCTGTTACATCTTTCGGTTGTTAAACACTGCGAGTGCAAGATATGCGATTTTTTGTATTTTACCGTCCAATTATTAAAATTGTGTTCCTCTGCGTCCACCGGTAAACGTTGAATATCTACTTCGCCCTTGATATTATTAACAGCTGTCATTGTGAATTTTATTGGGAAACGAAAAGTTTTAAGTAATAAAGTAATGGTAAACAATAATATTGTTGATGACACAAATGTGACATGAACTAACCCAAACAAGATTCATTTGACATTTGGATTGTTTGACAGCTAAGCCGCATGCGCATATTTATTCTTTTTTTTATAGTTTGACAGCGATTTTTTGTGCCGAGCTATTCATGAAAATCTAGAAAAAAATTATAGTTTTGATTAGAATATGGAAAACACTTCAATCGCAAAAGGTAATATTTCATATTCGGCGGAGATACAATAATGATTATTACTTGCAGCAAATTGTTTGTTAGTCTAATATGCATTGGATGGGTGGA
The DNA here is from genome assembly GCA_004143645.1 of Protaetia brevitarsis. Lineage (NCBI taxonomy): Eukaryota > Metazoa > Arthropoda > Insecta > Coleoptera > Scarabaeidae > Protaetia > Protaetia brevitarsis. Next base: position 57,906 of record RXPK01003967.1, on the reverse strand, counting down.
GTCAGGGTAGAGTATTGAAAGGTAAATATTTTATTTATATGTAAGTTTAAATTAACTTCATTGCTACCTAAGACTGGAAGATGCCCCAAGTGAAATGCCGCTTACTAAATTATTCTTCCTAAGGACAGGATTTTTCATACAAGAAACAAAAGAAAGGTTTTGCATTTCTCAGTGGCATTATAACAAAACAAATAAGTAGATGGTTCTCCATTGATGGTCTAGTCTTCTGAATGGAAGCTTTTATACTGTACAAATTCTTTAAACTTCGTCACAAATGTTTTAGTTGCTTCTAGGAATTCTCCACAAGTAATAACCATTTGAATTTTCTTGTTTCACAACAATGCCAATGGAATTAACCTCTAATCCTTTGAGTCACGTTTTCAAGTTAAATCATTATGTATTTAGGGTCTTACTTTGAAAAATTGCATCATCAACAAAATATTTTGTGTTGATCAAAACTAACAAGAGTATATTTTGCACCTCCACTATAAAGCTTGAAGTACTTGTTCTATTGCCAAAATACAAAATACCACTATTTTATTAATAGCACCCAAACACAAGAAAGAAATATGAAGGATCTTTATTATTATAAAAACCAAAGATTACAGTTAAACTGCAATGCATTTAATCCTAAATGTTCGATTATATAAATATAAATGCCTGATGAAATAGAAATACGATGTAGCGAATTTATTTAAATTAATTCAAAATAATTGACAATATGCCACCGAAAATCTAAGAACTACTACTTGTTGATCATCTTGGTACCACTCTGACAGGAAATCCTTCAGCACGCTTCAGTATTATATCTGCTTGTAACTGGAAATCATTTTCTTGAACGTCAGAAAATACGCGATAGTTTCTAAGGATCGTTGACAATAGGATTTTCAATTTTAGCATGGCGTATTTTCGACCTGAAAACATCGCGATTGTATATTACTGTTAGTAGAAGTTTTAGCTTCCTAAATATCTTACCCACACAACTCCTTGGTCCTGCACTAAATGGAATAAAGGCATAATAGTGTCTATTAACCATCCTTTCTGGCAAGAAATTATCAGGATTAAATACATCTGGATTGGGATATATTTCTGGACGACGATGCACTTTGAAAGTACCAACAATCACTGTGCACCCAGCTGGGATAACCAAATTCGAAGTTGCTAAAATATAAAGGTAATTTGATGCATTTCAAAGAGTCTTCCAGCAAATTTACCCAACTTAAGATCTTCTTTCAATTCCCTAGCGATTATAGGAACTGGAGGATACATCCTCAAGGTTTCCATCAAGCATCTCTCCAGATATTTCATCTCCAAGGTATCAGCAAACGTAACTGGTCTATCAGAATCGCCAAAGATCCCATCCAATTCTTCGATGACTTTATCTTGGATATCTTGATGAATACCCATCAGTGACAGGAAGAAACTGCTAGCAGCGGCTGTAGTATCGTGCCCTTCAAACATTATAGTATCCACTTGTTCCTTGATCTCTTCATCGGTGATTTTCTCTCCATTTTGGGCCGCTTCCAGCATCAAGTCCAAGAAAGCGCTCCTTTTCTTTTCGCCAATATCATTGTCGTCGACATCTAAATCGTCTTTAAGCCCAGCCGATTGTCCAAAAGATAATCCTTCAACTACGGTCTTCTCTTTGGTGTTGCACTCCTTTGTTTGAGCATCTTTCGGAATGAAGGCACTGGAAGAGTGGAGCCCTTGTTGGAAATCGGATTTCTTCTTCTTGATGACCTTCCTGGTTAGGGCGTGGATGATGTCTAAAAGTTTCTTTTGCGATTGGCCGTATTTGGTGAAATTGAAGATCCAATCTGGCCGGAGCCAAACTTTGGTGTGGCGTAAATGTAGGATGTCGCACATCTTCATTACAGCCATTGCGTATTCGTAGCAGCTCTTATCTTGGGTAGTTTTAGAGACACCCATGGCGGTTTCTGTAAACAAATTTGGTGATATCAGCACAACATATATTTTAACCTAAATACTCTACTATAATTCACCAAAATGTCCTTTAATTGCTTATTAGTTTCGTGTCAACAGTAATTATCTCGTTTACAGAATCGTGCAATAATATAAATACACCGTTGAATTAATTATCAAAGTTTCGAAAACTGCTTTAATAATAATTACACCATATCATGTTTACTCTTCAAACAACATCATTAAAGGAGGCATATTTAGGACATTGTAGACAAATACATAGGTACTTATATTTATTTAAATATATTTCCTCATATAAGGTGCTTACCTAAAAGCATTTCTACCGTAGCTTCAGACATATAATCATGGCAATCGAAAGTTTTCCCTTCTTCCAATTGCAATTTCTTGACAACAGCACGACTATTGGCATTAAACAGATCTATGAAGGACTTTAAAACGTTTAAATGGAAAGTTGGGGCAATTAATTTTCTGTGGCGTCTCCATTTATCTCCTAAGAACATAAATAGAAAATTTAGATGGCATAAAGATATCCTTCCTTCATGAATTCTTCTTAAACCTTACCTGTACTGATTAATAAACCATCACCTAACCACGGTTTAAAGAAACTGTATTCTGAAGCCTTGTCTATGTGAACATGGCTACTGAGTATCAGTTCTACATCTTTTGGATCAGTGAGGAAAGTAAATAATTTTGGCCCGATCCATATACGACAAACCGTATCGTATACTAAGGAATATTTGTAGGTGTTGTTAAAAATGTCTAAAAGAAATCCGGTAATTAAGTGTTGAAATCATTATATTATATATTTTTGACATATGTCAATGTCAAAAGTGACGTTAGCCGTTGACAGCCATTTCCGGTACAACCGGATGCGTCAGATTATTCAAAATATTTTAGTTCAATAGCGATGCAGTTCCTCGTGAGACACCTGTATATGTCCGTCTCTGTTCACATCAATTTTATCACATATAGAAAGTTTATAATTGCACTATAGTACAAGTACATATATGTACTTTCTCTCATTTCCTGTTACGAAACAATAAGAAAGAGTCTTACATCTTGTATTATCCAAGCTTATTTATCTCAAATGTTGTTATTAAAATATTATAATTAACTTACTACCTACCTACATTAGATCCAACGTAATCTAAAGCATTTCCGATTATGGGATAGCCTCCTGGTCCTGGTAGTTTTCTTGCCAGTTCAATCATGTGTTTTCGTGATAATTTCCAATAAACGAATGATAAGACGAATAAGGGAATTAGCAAGGCAAATAATACATTGGACGGAGATATGTAGACATTATGACCGTCTAAGGCTGGAAATACCCCGTCTAGTAACATTTCTTTTTGTTCTAAAACATGAAGATAAGTGATTAATTAAAGTAAATTATAATTTGCCTTCTTGAATTTACGAATTATTTACTAAAAAATCCATAGACAAATATATAAACTTACAATAGATACGAATTTGATAATTATAACGGACTATTTATGCAAAAATACTAATAACTGCATCAAATTTTCATTTATATTACAATTTGCTATGTGAAACAGAATATCTGTCTCACCAAAATAAAATTTAAATTTCTTACAATTAAATCGGTTTAACTTTGAAGCATAAAATTCCCTATGATTATCCTTATGGATGTTTTAATTTTTTTATGTTTAAGTTGGTAATAAAAATTGCAGGAAATTCAAACTTCGCTTGTCAATAACGAGCATTTACTTACAGTTTTTTTTTATTGTCCTTATATTTCAAACTATAATCACTAATTCCACTACGAATTAACGTCAACAACAAATAATACAATCACAATAAGAAAGAAGTCACTTAAAGTCTGCACTATTTTCTTCACTCAGCACGCTGATGGAAATTGAACTGTACTGATGCGTTATCCAACTTATATAGCCTGCAGAAGCAAATCATTAATGACCATGGTGCTCCAAGATTTCTACTGTATAGATGGCGATACATAACATACATACAGGGTGATCCAAAAGCACCGGACGAACTCCTGAGAGTGTCATTGATTTCAAAGTATTCAAAAATGCGTGTTTTTAAACCTGTTAATATTGTGACATGTATCTTATTTTGGGTGAATGGAAAAATTTCAGGATCGTTTTTCTGTTAATATTTGGGCCGGCATAATCTCTGGACATTTGTTAGGTCCTATATTATTACCGCATCGAATCAATGGCGATAATTTTCTTAATTTCGTTCATTTAAGTGTTCGAAAAAGATTAGAAAACTGCTTAAGAATGGATGGACAAAATGTCGAACATTTACAGTTTTATGATTTGAAATTTCATTAAAGTTTTGAGTTTCTAATGGTTACAGCTTTACTGTTCATTAACTTATAGTTTTACCTTAGCGTGAATTACACAGTGTTGCCGAAATTGTTTCATTTTTAAATAACATTAAAAGTTCTAAAGAAATTCCGATTGCATTTTTGTCATCAAATAATGATTCTTTAGCGCCTTCTAGAAAGTGGTCCGGTGCTTTTGAATCACCCTGTATACCTATAAAGAATCCGTCATATTCCAAAAAAAATAACGGAAACGTTGTCTGAACAAACAAAATCACCTTTAAAAATTTCCACTACTCCTTTGCGAGCTCTTTTCCGTTTGTATAGTTGTAATTATGTTATTTTCCCTAACGTAGGTACAAGAAATTTCCTAATAATAAGACAGTTTAACCTTGATACGAATCTGCATTTGTATAAAGCAAAATTTCGCCATGCAAAATATCATCTATTTTTACTTAATATGTAATGCTTTTAAAGTTGTCATACAAGTTATTTATTTATGATTGGAAAGGTTTGATTGAATAAAAAAAAGAACGAGTGTAATTCTTGGAAAATTACATCGATTATTTGGATAATATATATAATCTTGTATTAATTAGCTCCCACATGGCAAAATTTAAATTTCCCGCAATTATTCGCAGTAACATCAACATTGAAACACGAAATTACCAATGACTTTGTATTAGATTACTAGCTATTTTGATGTATTTCTGTTGAAGTTACTGAAAATAATTGTGGGAAATTTAAATTTTCCGAAGTGGGTTGTTACAACCGCAAATAATTAAATTCACAAAATCTCTGGAATGACATATCTCAAATAGCAACATTTACAACATTTCAGCAATTATTTGTAGTAATAACTTAACATCCCAGTAAACCAAATTCAAATTTCCCGCAATTATTTTCAGTAACTTCAACTTAAAGGTATTCAAATAACTACTAATGTAATACAAAATCGTAGGTAATTTCGTGCTTTAATGTTGAAGTTACTAAAAATAATTGAGGGAAATTTGAATTTGGTTTACTGGGGATATACAAATAACTTTTAATGTAACAGAAAATTGTTGGTAACATCATATTAAGCAATGCAGAATTAACTTTATTGATCCAAAAATGTCGATGTCATAATTATGAATGACAACTGATTAACTAAAATAATTTTATTGTGCATTACAAACGATTTAAAATTAAGATTACATTTTATAGGGCCTTAATTTACAGTTAATACGGCCCTCGGATTCATATGCTGTAAACAGGTAAACCGTGCCCCTAACTGCTGATTTACAATGACGGTAACGTTAATGTAATGGTAATGTTGATATTAATATTAATGTAAACAACGTACATAATGATGTTTAGAAAATAGGCGGCAAATTTTAGAGACGTCACAGTAAAAAAATCGTTTCAATGTTGGCTATACTGCAAAAATATTTAGTGTGTTCTGGAAAATATTGAGAAATAAAGTTGGTAGAAGCTAAAGAATAAAATAACCTATATGTATGTGAATTACATAAATTGAAACCGGTTTTTAAGCGATCTTCAGCCAACAATGAACTCTGTGGAATTAAGGCAAAATTTATGAATAGTATACCTCAATAAGTATAGCTCAGTGTCAATCATTGCTTACTAGATTAAAGATGATGATATCGGAAAGCAATCGAAAAGTAAATCTACTCAATTACGTAGTTACCCGAAAGATTATCAGCTGTATTTGAGAGTTTTTAAGGTTATATGCTTTTCACCATTATATACCTCTTCTATGCTTTTCACGTTATTTTCAAATTGTTATTAGCATTTGCAAAGTAATGCGCATGTGTACAATCTTTAAAATGATTGGTTGACGTTAACTGATATGTTAAGATTTTAAAGATTAACATTACATTACGTTAACATCACGTCAACATCAACATCATTCTGTACAAGTTCTGTCTGAACACAGCTATATAACCAACGTTTTAAACTTAACATTACCATTGCATAGCATTACCATTAACATGCTAACACTAACACTATTGTGAATCAGGCATAAGCCTGTACGACACGATCAAAGCACTTAATTTTTTTATGTGAAAATCGTTCAAATTCACCTCAAACTCCTTGTGTAAATGGCAACTTTGGTAGACTTTGGTGACGTCAAATTGTACTTTGACATTGAAATAGTATTGCAACAAGTTTTATGATCAAAGTCAGTCAAAGTTATGGTATGCGCATGCGTAAGCATTGCTCCCAGCACAAATTATCTTGTAAAAAATAAATAAAAATAATTAAAACAGAGGTTAAGTCTATCTGTGTCTATAATTGATACAAAAACTTCGGTGCTCTACAACTCCTGCTCCGAAACAATTCGAAACAATCTTAACCTTAAATCTTTGGCTGTTAAAGTTAAAATTTTTGAAGTGGCTTTGGTAATAAAATTTAGGCATTTTTTAAAAAACGTTGGAGCACTTTCATCGCGTCATACAGGCTTTAGGATGATAGGTCAAGTAACTATCACCACAGGACGTGCAATAAAACCTTTACAAACTTTAAAAGTGATATTCTTATATCTTGAACTGCACTGTACCTATTGTAATGTAGCAATATATTAATTTTTTTTTATTTTGTTAACTGAGTATGCCACAATTGGAATGTATTTAGTGTAAATATGAAGTGGCACTTTCCACTTTGTTATATGATACATTTTTATCTTTTAACATTGAAAAAAACCTGTATGTATTGGATTACCCTAAATTACAGATGTATAGGTAAAGTATCTTCAGGGTATATATGAATATAAATACCTTCGTGGGAAGTAATTTTTATCGCTAATAGAACAACCTCGAACTAGTGAGTAGTGACAAAACTTGTACGTTGGAATCTATTGTTTGGTTTTGGTTAAATTAAAGCAATCGATGCACAAAATCAGATACAGTTCTTTTTATGCTTAATTATGTTATCTGTGTTAACTATACTGTCATTAAAATACCAAAGAATTATTTTCGTTAAACCAAAAATACATTTCAACAAATGTTGCGGAATTGCCCAAGATTCTCTATTACACACGATTTGACATGCATATATAGATTGCATGGAAGGATATTCTCGGTAATACGGATATATGAAAAAATTGTTGAGATGTATTCTCGCCTTTAAATCATGAAATCAATTTATAAAAGAAAGTGTATGTTGGTGCTCATAACTAAACATTCGACAAATTCGACACATGCCAGTGGTGTACCCATAAAACTTTGCATTTAATTAAAATTATAAGAAAAAAAATATAATAAAACGTGCACAAACACTTACCGCTTTATGAATCATCAGTGAATTATATGCGATACGACTAAATACTATTTTACTATGTACTTATGTGGCATCAAGATGCCATGTTTACTTATAATATAACTAATAGAATTATAATGAATGAATATATTTATCTTTATTTGTGCGTGATACATTATGTAAACACATATATCAGTATAAAATAAATACATATAATGTATAACCCAAACATCATCGACAGACAAACACTAAGCACTTTCTAAAATAATAGTATCATCCGTATTTACCTCAGTGCAGGTATGATACGAAACCACCAAATATTAAAGTTTGGATTTTCTTTTTGTGTTAACATAATTTTATTCCGGTAAATTATGTAATTGTAGCTACCAATTTCGGCTCATTTCATTTGTGATTTTCATGCATTTATTAATTATTAAAATATGGTGTAGTATATGCAATATTTTCATCGATAATATGATTGATAGTCATGTCATTAAAATACAAAAAAGAAATAATGGGCCCCAAGACTGAGCCTTGTAGTACCCCATAATTTACCTCTTTTATCGATGATATTTCATTGCCATTATCTACATATTGAGATATATTCTCAAAAAAAAAACTTTTAACAAATAATATTCCTTATTAATATCATAAAAGGTTTCAATTTATTAAGTAGTATTGCATGTGACACACAGTCAGTAATATTTGGATATGTGGGATTTATTGGACTATTTTAAGAAATGTATTTTGTTATTCTGCTGAACAAAAAAATTATAATAGTGTATATAATTTGCCAAGCAATTATTTTCGTTAACGTCGATCAACATAAAAGTTGTGAACTTAAAATTTCATGGTTTGGGTTACTAGAAATGATTGTAATTAGGTATTATGCTATTCTTCCGAGTAAAAGAATGTCAAATTATATAATGTCTTCCTAAGCAAAATTTAAATTTCCCTTCAAACCTGAAAGCAAGATTTTATTATTAAATTTAGTATGTTATGAACTAGTGTTGTGAGTTTCCGAATTAAAATATTTCTTGATTCCAATTATTGAAATATTCGGATGATTCCAATTCGGAATCTCATATTTACAACACTATTATGAACTTATTTAAAATTAAAATGAAGCCATAAGCGATTTACGATTCAATAAAATAAATTAATATCCTTATTTTAATTTCTCCTTGTTTCGGATATAACAAATAGGTAATAAAGGTGGGAAGCCCGCTTCATATTTTTAGGACTACGTATAAATAAATTCAGTAACATATTCTCTGTGTAAGTATAAGGGCATTTTATAACATATTTTATTAAACAATTACAATAACAACCACTTCTTTAATAATTTATATATTTGTTTACGGAAATATTGAATTAAAGTATAAAACATAAAATATATTATTGGAAAGTAACTATAATGAAGCTAACACTTTAAAGCTCGCATACCTATTCTCTGAAAAACATACTTTTGTGTTTAACGTTCAATAAATAATTTGTATACATTTCTAAATGTAAGCACCCGTCTATTTAATAGGCTTTTTTGTCTGGATATTTCCTCCTTTATTTTATTTGCTATTTTCTTATCATCAAAGGCACGCGCCGCCCATAGAGAAGTTAGTAGAGAACAGAATCTTATGTATATAGAAACGTTCCCGTGCTTTCGCGCCATCTAATGAGCTTTGCGGGTACTATTCACAAAAGCGGTAATATTTAAATCGGTTTTATTTGTATATATCAAGAAAAGTATATGCATACAACTTATGTAATAATATTCACTTAGATACATAATGTTCTATAAGATTATAGCTTTATCTAAATTATTTCCATGTGAATATTATTACTTAAGTTGTATGATTCTATTTATATTTTTGTGTATTTTATTTACTTTGTTGCTAATGACCTGTGTAATAACCCACAATGAATTGTGACCGTGTTGGTTTGATCAGTGAGAATAAGTAAATATTAAATAAACGTGCAAAAAATAAAACTTCCATTAAGTTTCTGTTAATACCTGCATATATTTAAAAGTTGCTGTGATAAGAAGTATGTTGACATATGTATGATTTAATAAGAACAAAAAAAAACACTGCAGGTAAAAGTAAATAAAGAAATAACAATAAAACACTCAAAACTTAACACTATTACCAAATATAATACTAGTATACATATGGTCAAAGACGTATAGTTCCGCTGGCGTACTTTAGAGCGGCGCCACTGTAGCTTCTTCGCGGTGGTAGTTAAAAAGCGGCGGGGCAAGAGACGTACGAAAATAAACAGTGGACCAACCGAACTATATACTTGATATGGAAGCACTTGAGTATTACAGCTGTGGGTAATTCAGAAATCTATTTCTATTGGCAGTAACTATAAATAATCGCGGCAAATATGAATTCTACCCCCTGGCATATAAATAAGTAGATAGTCTGAGAATGGGATGCTAGGTGTTAGTTTTGCGGTTTATATTTATCCAAGTTATTTTAAAGGATGAATGTATGTTTGGAGAGTTATTCTTTATGAATGCATCTCTTATACTTTATCGCTATTTAATTAACGTATTAAACAGAGGTACGCTATAATCGATGATTTTTATTGATGATTTAAAAAATTCCAATTTTATGATTTATTATAAAAAGTCTGCACTTGGTTGCATACCTATAAAATTTTCTAGTATTATGTCTCATTTCCAAAAGCAATCTGGGATTTCCTAAAAGCAGCGAACGAAAAAAAATGAAAATCTTTTAGAAATTGTAAATGCAGGAAATTTGAATTCTGCTAATTCTCTCCTTTTTCTATTTTTTATAATTTTTTTGTTACAAATATTTGGTTTGACAGTTCTAACCATTATAAGATATATACAATAATATAATGTCCAACAATTATATTTTCTATATTGATTCTAGAAACAACGAAACAGAAAAAGTTCAAGAGCGACAAAAGCTATAGTCTGATGCTAGCGTACTTGTACTTGTACAATTTGATAAAAACAAAATTGAGGAAAATACCTTAAAAGTCCAACCAGATAATAATAATGTTGCATATTTTTTTTTGTAAAGACCCCTCCCAGTAAACCAAATTCAAATTTCGCGCAGTTATTTTCAGGAACTTCAACATTAAAGCATGAAGTTACCTACGATTTTGTATTACATTAATGGTTATTTGAATACCTTTAAGTTGAAGTTATTGAATATAATTGCGGAAGATTTGAATTTTGTTTACTGGGCTGCGATTGAAACTTGTACTGTAATGTTTTAAGTTACATTTTAAGCAAAATGATAAAAAAATTTCTTGTTCGATACGCCATCGACTATCCTATGAAAACAGTAAACAATAATTTTGGAAACAAATATGAGCTGATGTTTTTCAAACATCATGGTATTTCTGAGAGCGAATGTAAAAAAAAGAATAATTTATAAATTTTATAGATACACTTTTTTAATGTTTTCTGATATCTTTATTTCAGTTTTTAGCAAGATAATATTCTTTCGCTGTTAACTGCAAATATATTGACAAGAATTAGCAAAAAAAGACATAAATTTATATATCAAGAACAAAGATTATTTTAAATGTCCACTAGTCCACTAAAAGCAAAAATATTTTATCACCGCAAATAAATCAACAGTGGTAAATAAGATATAATATGTGCTATGAAAAAGTTAACAGGCAGTTGACGAAATAAATAAAAGCAAATATTCCGTGTGTGTAGTTTCGCTTTAACACAAAAATATGTTGTAATTTCATTATAAAACGAATATTAATCCAATGAGCCAATATGTGTGTTTTGGTTTTTGTTTTATTTACTAAATTGTTACTTGTTTTGACTCCTTTAATATTCATTTCATAATAATTTTGCGAAATGACAATTCATTGAATGAACACTACCACTTCGCTGCGCGCGCAGTTAAACCACTTTCATTCGTCTCGCACCGACTCTTCGGTTATCTTATATTTTTACGCGTTTGTGCAACGGAAAATTCCACTTACGTTTAATCACGTCAGATCACGTTTAATATTTGTTTGGTCGTACACTTTTCTAAAATCCGCCTACCTGGGACATCTATAGTACGCCAGCGGAACTATTCTTTGTCCGTATCTATTACTAATAAACGAATGTAAAATAAAGTAATAACAGAAATAATAACTACGGAAATCTGGAACGCACGTCTAAAACAAAATAGATTAAAAACAACTGGCCATCAACTGACGAACCACCCGAACCACAGGCCGTAGCCACGGACGAACTATCCAACTCTCCCCCTCAGTAATAAGGTATACCAACCACAAAATAATTTATTCTGTGATGCCAATGCACATATAGTTATTACATAAATATTATTGAACATATAGTGTTTGGCTTCCATCTATTGAGGTTTGCGGGAACTACCATTTACTTTCCTTGTCTGACACCCCTGACTTTTGACCAGATTTAAGTTACCACCCCATGGCGCCGCCGTCAAGAAAACACATGCATGTTCACTCGCACAGTTCATGGATGATGTATACCTTTCTCTCTTTAATTATATCCCGCTCTATATCTGATGCAAAAATTTTGTCTTAAGGCCGTCGGACACGATGCTAAATTATGTACACAATTTTGTACAAAAAATTTAATACTAAATTTAGTATGGTATCAGACAGGATTTTTGTCTTAAATTTTAGTATGAAATAATTTGGAACTAAATGTTTTAAAACCTGTTCTAAAAAATGCATAATATGTACTCAAATTGCGCGCGCAAAATGCATTTAAGTTGATAGTGCATTTTAAACATAATGTGACATAACGAACATAATATAACCTATGATATAGAAAAGTTTACAGTTTTTTCTCTTTTGCTGTGCTGCATATTTTCTTCTCGATAATGTGCATTTCATCATCATCATTGCTATTACCGACGCAATTGAATAAATAAGTATGTTATTTTTGCACGGCATTTTGTATAGTATAAAAATGAAAAAAATGTTAAAGGAAACAATATAACCTCATTCACCGTCACTTGCCAGATACGATTGACAGCTGACGTTTTGATATTTGGTGCGCATGCGTTAATACAAAATTTTCATACTAAATTTATAATCGTGTCGGACGCAACTGTGACATGAACATACAATTTATTATAAAAACAACCACACTAAATTTCATCATTAATTATGCACTAAAATTAACATAAAATTTGGTATCGTGTCCGACGGCCTTTATATAATATCTGGTGTCCATGCTGCCATCTATCGCGAATTTTTATATACATTGCGCTCAGAACACTAGCCACTAGTCACGAACTAAAATACCGAACGACCTCGGATAAAATTTGATCTTTTTTTTTGTATTTAAAATACCTATAAATATTCTATAGTATTTACGCCTTCATATTCCAAATGTAAATGTTTAAACAAATCAATTAAATATTTTATTTCATACACACAATATCATACGATCATTAAAAAACTAAAAAGCTTACATTGTAATAAACATGTCATATCTTTTAACATTTTTGATATTTCGAATTTCGCTTCCTTCCGTTACGCCACTGGTTTTGTTTGAAACAAAATTAATAAACGTAACACAACGTTATAATTTAATCTAATCAATAGGGACAATGGCAATCATTTTAATCTCTGTTTTAACTATATTTTAAAAATTATTATTGTTTTTAAAGTTTTATTGCAAAATTTTATAAAAAAAAAGTTTTCAGAGCAATAGATTACCATATTTGTGTATTCATGCAAGTATATTGTATTTTTATTTGAAAAGTCATATAAAAATTACTAGTAAAGGTGGGTTATAAGAAAACTTGCAAATTATTCTTGTGTAATTGTAGCAATATATTTATTAAATAGGCTTAATAAGAAAATATAATAATATTTACATATAAAATTTACGAGACAGTCTTACGTACGATATTATTATAGAAAAATGAAAAAAACGGACAATATCCTACATACAAAGATTAAATTAATCAAAATATTTCGTTCTACATCTCAGATAAAGACTCCTGGCTACTAGTTTCTTTCTTGGTGAGACAATCCTCGCATTCCACGGATTCTGTAACCATAAAATAATGTTGGTAAAAAGTAATGAACAAATATATAAAAAAAAATTAAGAATAAACATTCAGCATAACATAAAATAAAAGGAATCATTTTTCCTCCAATATTCTCACCTTTCTTATCCATATACGTATGCAGTATCTCGTCTACTTTATGGAGTCCGTAGTCCTTCATGGCGTAAGCCTTTTCCACAGTTGGATCGATTATATTCTTAGCAGTTTCCACAGCGGGTTCGATGATATGTTTGGCCGTCTCCACAGCGGGTTCGACTATATGTTTGGCCGCTTCAACTGTGTGTTTAGCGGTCTCCACACCTGTACCTACAGTGTTAGTGACATAACCTTTTGCACCGTTGTACATCTGCAAGAACAGCTGAAATAAATATCGTTAAAGGTGAGGATCAATGTATGCGCCGTGGAGTGAAGAGGACACACTTTACAACGAAAGAAAAAAAGCATGCGAGAAACATGTATGGACATGGACTTAAGAAGTATGTAGTCTGAAAGTTTTGTTTTAATTAAATTATTATTATGGAAATCTACCTCGCCTGGTGGAAGTTTGACTGCTGGAATCTTTTCTTCTATATAATCTAAGCCGGTACATAGAAGACCATCGACTTTCTGTATCGGCTCCTTCAAACGGCACACTACTGGAGTTGCAATTGGCATGCCGATTTCGACAGCTTTGTGAACGGTAGTTTCTGCAGTGGTTAATGTCCAGTTGGTGACGCTATTGTAATCCTAATATAAAAAAAAATATATAGATATAATTATGAAGTCGTTAAACATTGGAACATTTAAAAGTTTAATTAATTGCAATATTGGTGTAAAAATATCTAACATATTGCAAGTTAGAGTAGAGAGTTCTCAGAAAGAAAGTTTTGAATGCATGAACGATTTAGGATAAATTACAGTTTAATTGTATAGCATTGAGGTTATTTTGCGCTTAAAAAATCAATTTCTTTTAGCCGATTACAGCCTAAGAAAGTGTAATTTCTAATGTAATTATATAAAGATACTAGCATCAATAAATTGCAGAGTGCTTTGGAAAACATCAATATATGCTTAATTCTTTACTATTCATTATTCACCTGCGTTGTTCATTAGATAATTAATATATACAATTAGCAAGAAAATAATCAAAAACTTAAATGTACTATTAAGTATATAGGGTGATTCAAAATCATTGGATCATCTGCTAGGAGGCGCTAAAGAATCATTATTTCACGGCAAAAATGCAATCGGAATTTCTTTAGAAGTTTTAATTTAAAAAAAAAATGGTATTTGAAAGTTAGACAATGAGGTAATAACATTGTGTAATTCACGCTAAGGTAAAACTAATAGCGAATTCGACTGGCTGTCTCAGTGCGCACTCAGCTCGCATTTTCCGCGTGTAAGATGTTCTGCTGATATAAAATGATCGAATAGCGTGTTCGGCTGGTGTGCACCATTAGAATTCTACTTATTAATGTCATTCGACTGAATCATTTGCACGCTCGTTTTGCAAATTTAGTTGCACCGTATTTATACTCGGTTCCAATCAGAGTTTACAATAATGGCGGCAAAAAGAAAATGCACCGTTTTATTAGAATGTTTGTCTTCCAGTGACGAAACTACTGAAAGTAGTAGTGATGAAGAGAATGTGCTTCCTTTCATGTGTCCTACGGAGAGGGTTAAAATTACCAAATATTTAGATGTTATAAAATGTTACACGGACGAAGAGGTAAGTAAATTGTTTATGTAAGTATTTATACAATTAAAAATTACTTGAAATTCAAGTTTCGAAGAAATTTTCGTGTGACGCGAAAAACTTATGAAAAAATTGAGAATGGTTTCAAAAATTCAAAATTTTATCCAAAGGAAAGGAATCATGGTGGAAGTCCACTTACTTGCTCTGAACAAATGATATTGGGGTTCTTGTGGTAATAAAAAATTGACCTTGTAATCAAACATTATTAACATTATATTATATTATTGTAATACTAAAAGACTTTCAGGTTTTGCCGTTTATCAAAAGTTTGAATCGACGTTTTGGTGTCCATGCTGCAAGCTTCTTCAGGATAACCGAACTGCCCAACATGAGGATCGAAATATCGAGTCAAACTTTTGACATATGGCAAAACCCGGAAATCCATTTTATTGTTAGTGCTTCTGGCCATGAAACTCTACCCTCTCAATTTCCAGGTTTGCAGGGAATAAATGCGTAATAAGAGATGTAGCAAGTAGATTTGGGATGGCGGAGTCCACTTTCTTTTCATCTTGTACTAAGGTGATGGATTTTTTAAATAATCTAGCACCATCTCTTATAAAATTTCCATTTAGTGTGGATGCAAAAGTGAAAGTTTCATCTGACTTTGAGAAGGTTGGTGATAATTTTTGATAAAATTATAATACATATCCTTAGTATTGTTTCAGATTTCTGATTTTCCTGGAGTACTAGGATGTATAGATGGAACTTATATTCCAATCCGTACTCCCGCAAATAAACTTAAATCTACATATGTTAATAGACATGATTTTCCTTCTGTTACACTGCAGGCCATATGCAATTCGGATAAAATATTTCTAGATGTTTTTACAGGTCCCCCAAGTAAAGTACATGATGCAAGGATATACAAATTATCTTTTATTTCGAAAAACTGCTAATTATATGCCAAGATGAGTGGCATATTCTTGGAGATTCAGCATATCCCATCAAAAAATATTTGTTAACTCCATACAGAGACTATGGAAATTTATCAAATGCAGAAAAAATAACTATAAATTTGCTGCTACCCGGGTTAAAATAGAGAATGCATTTGGTTTATTAAAACAGAGGTGGCGGCAATTAATGAGAACAGACTTTTTATTCCATACGAAAAACGAGTGACTTCATTGTTGCGTGTTGTGTACTACACAATTTCTGCTTATTTAATGATGATTCTTGGGAGGAATTAGAGACTAACCTGGATAAAAATGATAGTTGTTTGTCAGATAATACAGAAGAATCAGCAGCAAATGAAGAAAAACGCTTGGGAGAAGATAAACGAAATTATATTTGTAACCTTATGAACAATAAATCAACATTTCCACATTACATACTGCTTTTTTCTAACATAAAGTAACAATTCTTATTCTAAATTTTAAATAAAATCTGCCCGTTAATAATATAAACTTTATCAATTTTGACAAGTTGAATCAAAACAGGTTAGGTTATGTCATTTCTCAAAGTTCGAATTGGGGTATTACAATTTACGTTAGGGCGATTTTGTTCCGCGCTAGTTCGCTTTTGAATTCGCATTTGCTAGACATTTGCACAGTGTAAATGCTTGTCAGTCGAATTCGCTATAAATGTTAATGAACAATAAAATTGTAGCCAATTAGATTAAAAACCCAAAAATTTAATGAAATGTCAAATTATAAAACTGACACACTGATATTGTCGATTTACAATAAATGTTCGAAATTTTGTACATTCATTCTTAAACATCAGTTTCTTAATCTTCTACGAACACTTAACTAAACATAAATACAGCTTCTCAGTAAACCAAATTCAAATTTCCCTCAATTATATTTAGTAACTTCAACTTGAAGGCATTGAAATAACTATTAATGTAATAGAAAATTATAGGTAACTTCATGCTTTAATGTTAAAGTTTTTTTTTTTATTTTGAGGGGTGGTAATGCCTAAGCTATATTATTTAGCTTATCAGGCCCCCGCAGAGCCAAATCTCCCTCCTAATCAACATTACGACAAGTTACTGAAAATAATTGTGGGAAATTTAAATTTGGTTTACTGGGTTTTATATAATATTATAATTATTATTAATTAATCATAATATTTGACTAAAACATATTGCTGTGTATTAATTGAAATAAATAAAAAAATGCTAAAATGATTTTAAATCTTATATCTATCAAGTGTACGCTTCAATACATTAACAATTATTACAATAATGATTCCTTGATTGACTGTATTAAAGAAAAATGTTAAATTTTACTATACAAAATGAATAAGAAAATGGCAACAATTATTTAAGAAAAACGTCTACTTACATCATTAGTCGAACATGGAAGTCTTTAACAAAATTCTAACAATTCTTTTTCCTACAAAAATCCCTCTCTCAATATTCGTACAACGCAGACGTAGAACATTACAATGACAATATTTAATAGAATACGCATAAAATCAGCACAAATGAACAATAGACATTTGAATGTCTAGATTAATAAAAAAAATCTGAACACTACATAAATAAAATCATACAATAAGCTCTTAAACTAAACTTATACAAAACGAAACAAAATTGTGAAAATTCTTGGTAAATTGAAAATCAGCTGTACAGACAAAAAAATCACAACAACCATAATATGCAACTTAAAATACACCTCAGCGATAAAAGGGTTGTATGGAGTCCAAAACCACAGCAATATGTTAATTTGATACTTTTCAATTGAAACAGAAAAAGGAGCCAAAATTTATTAATTTTTCCTTTAAGATTGAGAAAATGTCTCTGAATGGTTGTTGTCTTTCAGGATAAAAGAATTTGAAAGGAGCCAAAATTTATTAAATTTTCCTTTAAGATTGAGAAAATGTCTCTGAATGGTTGTTGTCTTTCAGGATATCGCTCAATGTAAATGATACATGCAGCTTCCTCATTTTCAACTGCTTCTATAAAATGGTTTAACATTTTTCATAATTTTCATGCATTTTTAAATTCTTAGATAAAAAAAATGCAATTAAAAAAATGATTAAAACTGACATTTCACAACAATTAGATAATATAATATAAAATAAATACGCGGGTTACCATAGTTTCCATCCATAGCCAACTTAAAATACTGTGAAATTGCAAACAAAAAATATCAAATATTTTAAAAACTGTTTAAATAAAATGTCAAGTATGTTACATTATCATACTAAAAGTAATTTTATATGCTTTTCAATAAGGTAAAAATATATAAGCTGTTTCTTTAAATAAAAGACGCAAGTTTTGATAATATCTGATAAAATACGTGTTTAAAAGCGAACAAAAAATAAAAGCATAGAATTCTGAGTCAAAAAAGTGCCCTAATAAAGTTTTTATATAAATCAAGCATTTTCACAAATAAAAAAGTTAGAAGGGTTTTTAAGAATATTGCACATTTTACGAAATCGCTCAATTAAAAATATAAAGATACGGCGTTGACCAAAAGATTTCTCTTTAAAATCGAGCTACAAAAGCATACACACTAAAAAATTTAGGTAAATTTAAAAATTCACTTTTTTTGATAATTTTTCGCACTGAGTGGGGGTAAATATATAGTAACTTAAGGAAAATGTCGAAATGTTAGAATTTTTTCCAAGATACAAGTATTTTACGTGAATATTATAGGAAAATTTCTGTTTCTTAGAAAAAAAAAACTCTAGCATTGTAATATTACCAAAAAAAATATTAATATTTCTTAGGAAAAACTTAAATTTTTTTACAATTTAGAAAATTACAGTCATAAATAGAATAGAAATAAGCAAGAGGCGTATGCGTTGACTTAGAATGTTCTAGTTCAAGTCAGACGTAGGCACAAAATTACCCCAAAATCGTACAGAAATTTTGCCAAAAATTTTGTAATGTATAGGTCAGATTTTGTCTAATTCTAAGTTCCCTATTAAAAGCATCGAATCTAGCCTATTCTGACCATCATTTATTCTTTTATACTAAAATCCGTTAAATGTTATACTTATATCAAAATATTGTTAACTGCGAATATATGATGTATTTAAGATACGCATAATTTAAATATATTCAAGGTTAAGTTGTTTATTTTAAAAATACAACGCCGTGTGGAATAAAATGGTTTTCTTATCTTTTCTTCTACTAAGTTTTTTTTTTTCCCGTTTGCCAGATAAGTATTTCCAGAAAATATTTACAAAAATTTACTACCTCAAGTTAGATATCCAATATTATAAATATAATTTAAAACGAAGGAATGCAATATATCATTAAAAAAATAATAATAAAAAGTGCTGCTTTTTTTTTGTCCACTTACCTTAACTTTAGAATACATAGTAGTAGCGGTTTCAATCGTTGATTGTACGATGGGTAATTGGGTGATCCTATTAACAGTTTCCAAATTGACGCAAGCCTCAGGCGGGGCAGTTTTTACCGTTTCTTCGACAGACATTTTTCTGTGAAAATAAAAAATAGCGAATTAATTTTTTCATTCAAACTCACCCTCCTATATTTGCTAATTGATTTATTGAGAATTTATTTTAACTTACTAAACAATAATTAAAAACGATGGACGCCTACAAAGATAAACCAACACGACATGCACATAAAACGAAAGTGAATTCAATTGAAAAATGTGGTACAATTTCAATGCATGCGGGTTATAGTGGGGAGCTATTGATAAAAACAGATATACGTACAATATCCGTCTCAAAGGTCAATTGAAAAAGATTTTAAATTCAAATGGGGATCGTATTATTATACGTGCCACATAACTTTTGAAATAAACGAGATCATCTTTGAATAAATTATATAGGTTTAAAGTTTAAAATTTATATAGAAAACATATATTTTTATCGATAAATTTTGGATTTTAGTAATAAGATACATAAAAACATTTAAAAAGCGAATTTAGTAGTGCTCCACGATAAAGTACAATAAAAATGTTCAATTTAAATATGGGATGGCATCAAATAACCGGTTGCTAAGCGATCAGTGAATTTTTAAATGAATAATCTGTGGCGCCATCTGTAGGCCGGTCCTAAGAAGCTGTACGCATTTACACACATTTTAAATGCTCTCAATCCTATTGATTATTGGTATTTTGTTTTTAATTTTTGTCCATTATCTTAAAACGTACGTATTTTAACGCATTATCTATATAAAACCATTGTATATCACAAAGTATAACTAATATTTACAGGTTATAGAGTGGAGAACCAACTACTTTCTTTTTATTATTATTTTTTTTTTTATTCAAAAGAAACGTTTCAATTAACTATACATTTACAGGTTTCCTGTTTGTGAGATTAGTATTTAAAAAAAAAAGTTTGAAAGTGTATGTTTTTGAAAAATTGTAGCCCCAACAACTGTCATAGCCAATAAAAAAGTTATCGGTTTTGAGTTTGCAAACTACACAATCTCCCTGTCTACTCTGTGACGTATTTTAATTCTGAATTCCCAAAATCTGTATATATCCGAAAATATTCTGTAATCACGTTATCAATAGATGGTAAATTTTGATGAATAGCTACAGCGTTATTTAAAATTCAGTATTTAATTTCAGTTGTCTGTGGAAAACGGCATATGTATTTGACAAACATATTATTGTATCACAAGACCACCACGCATTTTTAGGCAAGACTTAATTTTAATACTTAGTGCTGACAGTTCATGCCAAATATAAACACTGTAAATTATTGAACAATTATACTAAATGTCGCTTAAAAGTTAACCTCAACAAAAAAAACCATTATATAAATCTTCCATGACATAAATGTCACTGAACGGACTCAAAAAAACCGCCAGCTTCTTATTGGTCGAAACAGTTGTGACGTTTTTAGGACATAATTTGAAATTTATCACTTTTTAAATTAACTAATTAAATCCGTGTTATATCGTAACAATTTTAAATTGGCCAATAAATAACTAGGTGTAAAACGGCCTTAACTCTAATGAAAATTAAATGTTGAATTATTTTACGCATTCATCATGGTATAACAATCTAACAAAAGTTATTTAAAAAGGACATTTTTCCTATAATTTGTTGAAGGATCCGATCTTATTATTGAGGAGTTAAATGATTAATAAACATGCATACGATGTGTAAACTAAGTAAAATTAACCATGGGTAAGTGTTTCCCCAAAAAGCTCTTGAAAATTCGATATCGAAATAGATTACAAGTAGATAAAATTTAAAATCGATGCAAATAAATAGGTATATCATATTATATCAATACGGAAATACCCTAAAATTGGCATAATTTTAATTTTTTAATTCTCCTTTTATATGGCAAATATTCTGCAAAACTTTTAATTTCTCTTGAAATCCACCGATTTTTATAATTCTATCGACCTTAAGCTCTATAAATAGGCAACAATGTACACATGTGTATATTTTTAAAACATGTTTTCTTCCATCACAAACAATAAAACGCAGTTAATAAATAAACAAACATTGACTATTAATAAAACTGCTAAACACAATTAAAATTCTCTCTAATAATTTAACCTCCCTAGACCTGGAATTTAATTAAAATAAAATAAAAGTTTTCTAAATGGAAGAAATCCAATTGTGAGGTTAACAAACTATAATTCTACTTACTTATAAGGCTACAGATAATTTTACTTACGTGCTTTGTAAATGAAATATGTATAGAATTACAGAACGACGATAAAATATCCTGACTAGATCCTTTTGGAAACACCACAATATCTCACAATGGGCGCACTGATTCAATTTAATATCAAAATTAACGACAGTTCTCTCCGCGTCTCCTATATTTATGTTCTCGTGCAGATGCAATGAACCGAAAGAATCGTGTATGGTGGGGAGGAAAACACGAGACAGATCAACCGGTATACGAATCTAGATGCGTGACTTGCAGCGAGTACACGACTACGAATGAAGTTTTGAGCGCGATTCCGAAGTCCATACTCCGATAGTGATGATGAATCATATATTATCTTCGAAACTGTGACACATGTAACAGCACTTTTTACTGGTGTAATATTGATTTATTTTGATACTAATGGCACTAAAAAAAACCAAAATTGTTAATTATAGGCGTAGTAAATGGTAAATACGAAATATTTACCTGGACGTTCTCCAATGTTGTTCAGTATCCTTGAACCGTTACTACACGTGTCAATTTGAATTATTGAGATGAATTACGCACGAAATTTTATTCGTTCGATGGGACAGGTCGTGGTTTCAAAATCCTTTATGGACTTTGAACTGTAGTAGTACTCATTGTAAATTCCGTAAATTGAGTTGTATGTAGTGCGTAGCTATTATAATCACATACATACCACAACTACGATTAATATAATACAAAAGTAGCAATAACATATTTGTCCATCATATTTAATCAGAGTTCAGACAAATTATAATTATAATAAATTTTTGGTACAAAGGTTGGTATGTTTTGTAATAATAATTGTAATGACTAATAAGAAAAGTAGATTTATTTTCATATTATTTTCTTTCATTATCTAATTACTGAAGTTTGTATCATTTTTAAATGCACAAAATGATATAAGCACCATATAGCACTCTGTTATGTAACATTATATGTCCTATTTTAAGCTGGTTTTACACTTGTCAATTTCTAGATCAATAACTAGGACTTGGAGGACTTGATGTCAATAATGGTTTTACACTTGTCAACTTCTAGTTCGATTTTAAGTTCAATTTCTAGTTAAATTCTGTTCAAGTTTAAGATGACATCAACTGTTTTTACATCTGTCAAGAAATTGATTGATTTCAAGAACTTGATCAAGTTCTAGAAACTAACATACTTAGAACATGTTCTATTTTTGTATCAAATTATCTTCAATTCTGTAGGAATTTCCGTAATAATTGGTACTCGTGAAATAATTGACTCAAGCTGGTTACTTGTCAATATTTCAGTCGATATTTACTATTAATTAATAATTTATTGGCAGTGATTATTTGATTCTTCTGAAAAGGTATCTAAATTGTACATGAATTTTTTGTTTTGTATAAAAGCCTTGTATTAAAATGTGTAGCACGCGAAATTGAGTTATACAATACAGATGAATAATATACATATATATAGAATGCTTAACCTCAACTCTTTACTCGCCTTTGTTTAAGTATGCAACATCACTCCAAGAAATAATAATATCCCTTTGTGACAGACGCTACCACCCGAACGTTATAAAGAAACTAACCGATTCTAATATTCCGATTTCAAGTTCTATTAATTGACCAAATGTAATACAGCCAGCAATTCTATTTTAAGAAAATAGATATTTATCTCTATAAGATCCTAATATTATGACAAGTATAAAACGGCAACAAGTCTAGTTCAAGAACTACAAATTGATCAATTTTAAGATCTAGAAATTGATCAATAAATTGACAAATGTAAAACCAGCTTTAGTTCATGTGTGAAAATTCATATTTATAGGATTTGAACTTTGCCCAGCTAGAGCAGTCTGTTTATCAATAGTTACACCAGCACACTGTATCACATATCTTATATGTAACTGTCTACAGATACTCGAATATTCTTAAAATGGGCTACCTTTAATTAAATATACTGTCACAATCGTTTTACAGATTCCCTAGAAAGTTAATTGCATACATTTTTATGTACAACAAATTTATTCTTTATGTATGTTGTATATTGTAAACATCTGTCACTGCTGCTATTAGAAAATAAGCATATTCTTTCGTGGGTTTGAGTAAATAGAGCTAACTGAAAGTTGATATAAATGAACGTGAACAATTTTTCACTTTCAGTTTGTCAAGCAAAAGAATACGTTTATTGAACCAACTAACCGTAGAATTTGTGCTTGAGGGGTAAAGGGATTTCTGAATGCAATCACTTCAATTGGCAGAGTGGAAAGACTGAACATGCACGAAAGAACGTCAAATTACGTGAACAAATTCAACAAATTGAATATCGTTCACTTCGATTAGTTTGGTCATCACGAAAGAATACACCTAATAAATATAAAAGAATTTGAAGCATTTAAGGTCTCGTAACTTTTAATTTTGTTGAACTCTATTTTCGGTTTTGAGGTCTGACTGCTGAAATATACTCTTTCAGTTTCCATATTATTGTGCGACATACTTTGTATGCATAATTTAGCAAATTTATAACGATATTATAATGAATTCATATCCGTCTATCCAAAATTTCTACATAAATATCTGAAAAGTGTCTAAATTTCACAACTTATAAAATGTTTTCTAAAGGATGACAGAGAAGAAAACAAATGAGAAGTGTGAAAAATCGTATATATTAGATAGAAAGATATTTTAGCGATATGTTGTATTTTTTTAAAAAAGTGTTCAAAAATTCTTATAAGAATTTTTAAATGTTTTTAGGTTTGATGAAAAATTGAAAAAAAAACATTTTCTTTTACCCTGTCTTCCCTAACAGTCCAATTTAAATTTGCCATTACTGTTTCTAGTAACTTCAACGTAAAGGCATTAAAATAACTAGTACTATAACTACTAAGTACAAAGTAGTAGGTAATTTTATGTTTCAAAGTTGAATTCTTACAAGAATTTTTAA
The DNA here is from genome assembly GCA_004143645.1 of Protaetia brevitarsis. Taxonomy (NCBI): domain Eukaryota; kingdom Metazoa; phylum Arthropoda; class Insecta; order Coleoptera; family Scarabaeidae; genus Protaetia; species Protaetia brevitarsis. The sequence goes on along the minus strand of RXPK01003967.1, from coordinate 33,113 downwards.
ATGTTTTTAGATTTGATGAAAAATTAAAAAAAAAACATTTTCTTTTACCCTATCTTCCCTAACAGTCAAATTTAAATTTGCCACTACTATTTCTAGTAACTTCAACGTAAAGGCATTAAAATAACTAGTAATATATAAATAACTTTTAAATTATTTTATTATTTAAACTTTAAATTTGGCTATGTGCTCAGTAAACACACATGTGTCTGTTACATCCCTGCTAAGTATCATTTAAGGAACAGTGCCATGTAACTTAAATACGTAAATGTTACATAAATGTATGTATCCTAAATGTTATCTGAACTGAACTGCGATACGTGGCGCTAGCTACATCATAGTGATGTATCTGAGATGTACCTAATAATACATCACATATCCTTGATCTGGTGCTATTCAAGAACTATTCGTGACATATCTTTGTGTTTTCCGCAGTTTGAAATTTCTAAGCGAGTGTGTAAATGGCGTCTGTGAATGGCGTGTCCTACGTTGGTGTAGGTTTGTGATATATATTTACTGGTTTAACTTTAACAATAATAAATTAGAAGCACTGGAACGCATTTAACAACGGGGTGCCAACCGGTATTAAACGTAAGTAAATTTTTACTTTACAAAAATAACGTTTTTGAATGTGATGTTTGTGAAAATGTCTGTTCTAACCTCACATTTATTTGTTCAGGAATTATTCACCGCTTTTTATTTTCGAAGTAGTTTTTATTCCACCAAGACATCTCAAGATAAAAGAAGGATCAGCTGCGGACGACGATACTGAGAAAATAGAACAACTACAACCCCTCAATTCTAAACAAAGTTTGAATAATTTTGAGTTTCTTTTAAGCAATGATTTTAATACTCCAAAAATCGTAAGTGAATTACGTGCACGGTTTTCAAATTAAAAAATGTTAATTTCGTTTTAGCGATCATTCACAAAAAGAATCGGAGGCCAGAATGGTGAAGATATTTAATACGACTTTTGGAACATTGCTCCACCAACTTCACTAACGAACTTGCGCAGCATCTACTTGGTTCGGACAAAGGAATAACATAAAAGTTTGTTAACTGTGTAGAACCATTATATTTCTATTTTTAGGAGTTGTGACGTCATAATTCAAGGATTATAATGAACACACGGACGGAGCGGCAAGTGAGTTCTTTATATCTTGTAAATCCAATAATATTTATATGTATTTACTAATGGATAAATATATAACTTAATGTAGTTTCGAAAATGATTTTGACCTATTCCTAAAGGTCGTTTTACACCTAGCTATTTATTGTGTAATTTATTGCCCAATTTAAAATTGTTACGCCTATAACACGGATTTAATACGTATTATACACGTAACAATTTTAAATTGGCCAATAAATTGCGCAATAAATAGTTAGGGTTAAAACGGCCTTAAAAGAATGTTATGTATCATACAGAGAACATAATAACGGCTCTGAAAGAGAACAGTGTTCATGTATCAGAATCATATCTATGTGATGTCTCAGAGACATATCAAAGACAGCTGCTTGATGCGGACATTACGCACCGAATGAAGCCTACGTATGCCTTACATGTTATGTGTCTGAGATAATAGATAGATCAGATGATACGTATTTGTTACGTGTCTGAGATATAAATGTGTTTACTGGGTGGGTTATGGTGGCCTTGTTATTCCTTATGTTGACGATTATTAGCGAATTACAGCGAATTCATGGACATAAAGTGTGAAGATATTGGATGCGGTATTGACAGAACACTGCGGTTTTTAACATGCCGACAAAAGCCGATACGACAAGTGTTTCGAGTTGACTTGGTCGCAACTGTATACTACACAGGCAAACAGCCTTGTGTTTTATGGTTTGTATTTACGTCATATTGTTAGAGTTTTAATTTCTTTTAATACACTCCATGAGTGCTAAAGTCGAATTGTAATGTAACACCTATGCACTATCTATAAAATGTTATATTGTTGCTCTGCTGGATCTTAATTACTGCAGCAGTTCCAGCTAAAAATATTTCTTATCATAGCATGATTTACATAAAAAAATGTAATCCCTTGGTTCGTTATTAGTTATATCAAATTATACAATATAAATATATTAGTATTATAGCATTTTATATATTAAGTATTGTAACGAGCGCCAACTTTCAACTGGCGTTCCGAATAGGCGTCCCTAGATGGCGCTAGCATAGCGGAAGAAGAACTACCTACCGACGAATAACAGAGGGCAGCACCGGGTCGAAGATTCGAGAATATTCTCCAGAATCTTCGAGGACGTTCTAGAAGGCCCTCGAACAATCTGGACGTTCGCGCCAGCTATAAATAACGCGTCGGGTTGGCCAGGAGGGAGTCAATCGATACGAGTTCGATAGTGCGGTCGCGTTTGAATTAATACATGTAATATAAATATCGTTTACATAAATAAAGACATTAGTGGTTAAGTGATATAGTTAATAAGCATTTTAATAGATTTAATTACCGTAATAGTGTTAATAGAATAAGTGAATTTAAATATATCGCCTGTGTGTTTTTCTAAAACCCCGACAACGTTTTAAGAACTGAAAAACGTAACAATTGGTGTCAGGTGTGGGGTGAATTGGCGATATATTAGTGGACTAATAGTGTTTAATTAGAAACAATGGCAGCGAAATACTGTAAATTAGTGGACTTGAAAGTGGTAGATCTCAAACGGGAATTAGAAGAAAGGGATGAAGATACGAGTGGAAGGAAGGCCGAGCTTCAGTCGAGATTACGAAGAGCAATAGAAGCAGTTGGTGAAGATCCTGAGACATATTTGTTTGAAGTGTCTGGTGGTAATGGCGAACTTCTAAAAGAACTTACGGAAAATTCTCGCAATTTAGAAGAGAAAGTTCTAGAAAAAATTGAAAACATGGACGAGAAGAATATAGAAAATTCTAGAAAACTAGAGAGAAAGTTCTAGAAAAATTGAAAACATGGACGAGAAGAATATAGAAAATTCTAGAAAACTGGAAGAGAAAGTTATGGAAAATTCTCGCAATTTAGAAGAGAAAGTTCTAATAACGTAAAACAGGAACTAATGAATAGAATCGACGAAAAATTCCAAGAAGAAAAATCTAGAATGATTGAAGAATGGGACGGTCGCATTAAAGTGCTGGAAGAACAAATTCATTCTGGAACCATACCGAACACGGAAGAAACTGGAAATTCTACCAATACGGGAAGTAGTCAGATGGAACCAAGAAATACAGTGCCCATCTGTACGGTTCAAAATAAATGTGACCTGCCTACATTCGACGGGAAGACTCCCTTGGAAGACTATTTGACGCTGCTGGACACCACAGCTACGGTATATGGCTGGGCGGAAGCTACCAAAGCAGCCATGTTATCAGTAGCTCTGCGCGGCGATGCGTTGAAGGTACTCCAAGCTATTCCTTCGACGGAGCGACAAAATTACCAAACGCTACTTAATCAATTGGAGATGCGTTTCGGTAATAAACATCTGCAGCAAGTATATCGCTCGCAGTTGAAAAATCGCTGCCAGAGGTCGAACGAGACTCTACAGGAGTATGAAGCTGACGTCGTTCGTCTGGTTAAGAGTGCGTACCCAACGGTACCGGAAGATGTGTGCGAGAGTCTCGCTGTGGAAAAATTCCTGGATGGCCTGCCTTGATAAGGATACTCAACAGGCAGTAAAGCTGCTCGGCCGCAAACGTTGAACCAGGCTTTAGCTCAAGCACTAGATTTTGAAGCCGTTGAAGCAATCGGTCAAAGGACCTGCTCGCGTCCGTGTTCTAGGGAGTCACGAGGAAGAAGAGCCATTAGAAGGAATTATGACGAAATTAAACGAAATGATGACGAAAAATATGACGGAATTGATGACGAAAAATATGACGGAATTGATGACGAAAATGGAATCCGTGCAAACTAGGCAACCAGGAAGACGATGCTGGAATTGTGGAAGGATGGGGCACGTACGTAGTCGGTGTCCGATCCACGAAAACCAAAGCCGACGGAAACTAAAATGGGCCGACGGGAGGGGCGATCGTCGACCTATGTACTGATGCCCCAGTAACACCAGTGATTGTTGCTTCAGTGGGATGTAGACCTAGCAGCTTCGTCGTGTATGGCATGTAAATGGGAAACCGAGAGATTTCTGCTAGAATACTGGTGCAACAATGACAATTCTTCGGCCGGAAGCAGTGGAAGAAGAACCGGATACATCCAACCAGGTGGACGCACGTACGGCAACTGGGCAATCAGTCAACGTGTTGGGGAGACGATGGCCCACTTCCGTATTGGTGATACTGCATGCCAGTATCGTGTAGTAGTTGCAGATATAGAACAAGACGTAATCCTCGGAATAGACATAATGACAGAATTTGGTTTTAAACTGGACTTGCAAGCAGGAGTGTTGAAGGTTGGCAAAGAAGAAGTTATTCTTAACCATAGCAAGAATATGTCGGCCTGCGTAGTGTTGGCAGAAGAAGTAACTGGCGAGCCGCAGTGAAACCATTGTGGAAGCGAGCGTGAGTGGAGATATTCCAAAGGCAAGTTTTAATGCTGGAACCGGGAGCGATTAGCGGTACAGGTCGTGGAATACTGGTTGCTAAGGCAGTGATACAAGCTGGCGAAAATTGGCCGTCCGACTGATGAACGTCAATAGTTATCCAGTAAAGCTGAGGAAGGGCGTACCTTTGGGAAGTTGTGCTAGTGTTCGTCGATTGTCAACAAAGAGGATGGCGTAACAACAACTCCGGATCCGCTTCCTAGATGGTTGAATAACTTCATTGACTTGTCCTGCAAGATTGACAAACAACAACGCCATACGTTGAAACAGCTGCTTGACGCTACCAAGATCTTTCCAAGCAGAAGACCGGAACACGAGGGCAGGACTAATGTTGTACGACATCGAATAGACACTGGAGATGCCCAGCCGATCCGCCAAGCCCCCAGAAGATTGCCATTGGCGAAACGAGCCGAAGCAGAACAAATTTATATAGGATATGGAGCAGGATGGCGTAATTGAACCATCGAACAGTCCATGGGCTTTTCCAGTGTACTGGTGAAGAAGAGGATGGTTCAACTAGGTCTGCGTGGATTATCGGCAACTAAATAATGTAACCAAGAAGGACAGTTATCCTTTGCCCAGAATCGATGACACTTTAGATACCCTAGTGGGTGTAAGTATTTTCGACCCTCGACCTGAAGAGTGGTTATTGGCAAGTCGAAGTAGAGGCAAAGGATAAGGAGAAGACGGCGTTTACGATCGGGACAGGATTGTGCAATTTAACGTAATGCCATTTGGGTTATGTATGCTCCGCGCGACGTTTGAAAGATTGAATGAAAACGTACTGAGAGGACTATCCTGGGAAACTTGCTTGGTATACCTCGACGATATAATTGTCTTAGGAAAATCTTTTGAGGACCATTTGAAGAACTTGAGCAAGTATTCAGCGATTGAAAGGAGCGAATTTGAAGCTTAACCCCAAAAAGTGCAACCTGTTCCAGAAGCAAGTGCACTACCTCGGCCACGTAGTATCAGAGGATGGAGTGTCGGTTACCCAGGGAAGATAGAAGCGGTCAAGTCTTGGCCGGTTCCGAAGGACAAGCATGAAATAAGAAGTTTTCTTGGGCTATGCACTTATTACCGACGATTCGTTCCTGGATTTGCTAACATCGCCAAGCCTCTCACGAGACTAACTGAAGAGGGCAGAGACTACGTCTGGAGAAGAGCTGCCAGGATGCCTTTGAAGAATTGAACAGATGCTGACCACTGCGCCATCTTGTGCTATCCACAGGCTGAAGGAAAATTCATTTTGGATACTGATGCCAGCAACGTGGGCATCGGAGGCGTGTTGTCCCAAGTTCAAGATGGCCAGGAAAAAGTGCTCGGTTACTTCAGCAAAGTGCTGTCGAAACCGGAACGCAACTATTGTGTGACCAGGGAGAGAGCTGTTTGGCGTAGTTAAGTCTATAGAGCACTTTCATAAATATCTCTATGGCAGGAAGTTCTTGTTAAGAACCGACCATGCGGCATTGATGTGGTTGCTACGCTTCAAGAATCCGGAAGGGCAGGTTGCCAGATGGATAGAGCGTCTTGAAGAGTATGACTTTGATTCGAACATCGGCCTGGAACCAGTCATCGAAACGCTGACGCACTATCGAGGAGACCCTGTTCCAAGGATTGTACGCACTGCTGTCGTGCCGAAGAGAAAATGAAGCAACCTGCTTGAGGACTACTGTCATAGATGATAGATGGACTGAAGACCAAATCCGAGCTGACCAGGAGTTCTGACGAAGTTTTGAAGCGTGTGATGGAGTGGAAGATGCAAGAAGCGCGGCTAACTGGGAAACGGTAGCACCGTATTCGCGAGAGCTAAAATCGTATTGGGCTCAGTGGGGCTCTTTGGTAATGGAAAATGGTCTTCTCAGACGAGTGTTAGAAGACGAAGCTGGGACCAATAGCAGACTTCAGATTGTGGTTCCGAAAGCAAGAATTCCCGAAGTTTTAAAACTTCTTCATGATGGAACATCGGGAGGGCATCTTGAGTCCGCAAGACTATAGAGAAGGTCAGAGAGCGATTCTATTTGGGTTAATTGTAAGAATGACGTGAAAAACTGGTGCCGGAGATGTACAACTTGCGCCGCTGCCAATGGCCCTTCCAAAGGAAGAGGGCCCCTATGAGGCAATACAACGTGGCAGTCCTTTTGAAAGGATTGCGAATTGATGTTGCCGGACCATTTCCACGACGGAATTTGAAATAAATACATCTTGGTTGCAGTAGACTACTTCAGCAAATGGGTGGAAGCTTACGCTTACCAAATCAGGAAGCTGTTTACAGTGGCTGAGATTTTAGTTAAAGAACTTTTCAGTCGGTTTGGTGTGCCGCTTGAACTTCACTCCGACCAGGGACGGAATTTTGAATCAGCAGTGTTTCAAGAGGTGTGCAAAATATTGGTATTCGCAAGACCCGAACAACTGCCTTGCATCCGCAATCAGATGGCATGGTGGAGCGCATGAACAGACAGTTATCAAGTATCTATCAAAAGTTGTCGCAGACCACCAGCGAGATTGGGACAGCAGCTACATTCTATTCTTGCTGGCGTATAGAGCATCGGTCCACGAAACCACTGGGCAAAGTCCATCTAGTGTGCTTTTTGGACGAGAGCTGCGCTTACCATGCGATCTTAAGTTCGGCTTTAAACCGAATGAAGAAGTGGTTGGAGATGACTATGTTTCGAACTTGCGGAGGCGAATGGATGATATTCACGATCGGGTGAGGGCGAATATCCATGAAGCAAGCGACCGCATGAAGGAACACTACGACATCAGAGCGAATGAAGGCGGATATCAGCCTGGAGACCTGTCTGGCTGTTCAATCCTCAGCGACGTCGAGGCTTCTCACCTAAGCTGCAACGATCGTGGGACGGGCCTTACGAAGTAATAAAGCGAATTAATGACGTCATCTATCGCATCAGAAAGAAACCCAATGGTAAAGCAAGAGTGGTGCATTTTAATCGCCTAGCTCCTTATCTTGGGGACAATCAAGAGGACGAGCAGATGGTCCGAGTTTGTAGACTCCCCGAAGAAGAACTCAGCTATGAGGAGTTCATGGACAAGTATGGGAATGGCCGCAAAGTGCGTCATGGTGTAACAACGGAGATTCAGGAGGATTTGTTTTTGGCTCCTGAAGGGTGCGCGTTAGCACATTGTGTTGCCCAAGATTTAAGAATGGGCAAGGGGATAGCTACCGTCTTCAAGAAGAAATTTGGTGGTGTCCAAGATCTCCGAAGCCAGAACCCTGAGGTGGGCAAGGCTCTCCACTTGTCAGGAAAGAAACGGCCTTTATTCTACTTGGTGACCAAAGAAGCCTCAGTTGGCAAGCCAACCTACCGGACGATGTGGGACAGCCTGATAAGTTTAAGAGAGCAGCTGTTGGAGCTGGAGATCAATAAGATCAGGGTGCCAAAATAGGCTGTGGATTGGATGGCTTGGACTGGAGGGTCGTAAGGAACATGCTCGAGAAATTTTCCGATATACTGGAATAGAGTTCCTAGTATGCAGCTACAACCCGCGGTCAGCAGAAGGGAGGCGACGGGACGGTAGCGTGCTATTTCTTCCGGACTTCGTCGGTGTAGGAATGGAGAGAACTGTTCGTATCTTCATGGAGGTGATAGTTCCTGTTCCGGGACGGAACAGATCTAAGGAGGGAGCAGTGTAACGAGCGCCAACTTTTCAACTGGCGGTTCGATAGGCGTCCCTAGATGGCGCTAGCATAGCGGAAGAAGAACTACCTACGACGAATAACAGAGGGCAGCACCGGGTCGAGAATTCGAGAATATTCTCCAGAATCTTCGAGGACGTTCTAGAAGGCCCTCGAACAATCTGGACGTTCGCGCCAGCTATAAATAACGCGTCGGGTTTGCCAGGAGGGAGTCAATCGATACGAGTTTCGATAGTGCGGTCGCGTTTGAATTAATACATGTAATATAAAATATCGTTTACATAAATAAGACATTAGTGGTTAAGTGATATAGTTAATAAGCATTTTTAATAGATTTTAATTACCGTAATAGTGTTAATAGAATAAGTGAATTTAAATATATCGCCTGTGTGTTTTTCTAAAACCCCGACAACGTTTTAAGAACTGAAAAACGTAACAGTATTATATTTGGTTACCTATATAGATAAAATGCAGTTTTACCTATTTTATGGTTAAAATAGTTAAAAAAAAGCATCAGTATATATAATAATCTTCATTGAAGAATTGACTAAGGAAAAACAGACAAAAGCTGTATTATTTTTACCGTCTGACTTAGCTTGTCTTAGTTTTGTGAGTTAAGCTACGAGCTACTCTCTAGAAACGCAGTTAGTTGGCTGGTTTTGATCATTCGTAATGAGTAGCTCGTAACTTAACTCACAAAACTAAGACAAGCTAAGTCAGACGGTAAAAAGAATACGGCTAAAGATTTTGTGGAAATTGAATGCAATCTGAGATAAATAAATAAGTTGTTCAAGAATCTTGTAAAAGGAATTTTATGGTAAGAAAAAGCAATACTTCTGTTTCGAACGACGTTTATTACACGGGCATAGATTTTTTTGTAATAGCATAACAGGCTATAATGACAAAGAAACACTTTAATTTGGTTCTAGAAAATATGTAGGTACGTGGATGAAATAAAAAAAATGTCATTTCATTTAACAGGTCTATAATTGAATATATACAAGAAAAAAAATGGATATTTTCAAACTAGAGAGAATAAAGATAACATAACCTATTATGTCATTTTATTTTAGTGCACGTGTAAACCTATGTTGAGATTTTTTTTGTTTGTGATATAGGTAAGGCACAAAATAGGTAGGTATTTAGCATAATTACTCATTTCATTATTCAAATACAAAAATTACTATCACGCCTGCATCGCAAGTAAACAATAGGTTCATATCATCCACTTGATCCGTTAAATTTATTCAATCGAAATAGATGTATGGAATATTTTATTCGTGTAAGGGATTAGGCTAAAAAAATTGATACAATTTTGCACATTGACCTCAAATTGATATCACACGACCTTAAAAAGCGAAATTCTAATTGTTGTATGCGTACGACAAACATGTTTTTTGTATATTAGCACTACAATGTGGAGTGATAGGAAACTTGTGGCGATAATTAATGTACTGCGTGGTAATATTAATGCTAAATATATGCGTTCTTGATTAACAAACGAAATACGATGTTCCTCGTAATAATGCTAACGTTGGATATAAACAAATTATATTTAAAAGCGATAGGTGTATCGCTTTGAAATATAATATTACGTATATCGATACTTCTAAAATGTTGATGCATTTTTGCAATCCCTACGTTTTCCATTAAATCAAATACAAAAATTATGAGCAGCCTTTTATTTTTATTGAATTCTTTGATTAAAATAAGAAAAAGCTTAGATACCTACATAATCTGATATGTGTAAATAAAGTTTGAAATTTTTACAAAGCCGAAAAATCGTTGCAATAAGTAAAAGCTTTGGTACAGGTGTGTTCCGCTAATATTTTATATAGATGCTTTTTTATGCTTTACGTACAGATTGATTAAACTGTAATATCTATATATAGTGCACATAACCTCACATTGGGTGCCAAATTTGAATTGGATTAGCGCCCAACGTGGGGCCTTGTTAAAATGTAAACCGTTATTGGTAATATCAATCTATTTTCATAATTTACGGTTTATACCTATACAAAAGTATTTAAACAAGGTTGTTGTTTAGTAGTGATAGATTTAATGAAAGAACATATTACATATATTTTATACGCATACGGAATTTGTTTCAAGAGTTAAGAATATATTAATCAAAACTTGGATGAAGTGTGGCGTTTATCACGCTTAATCAGGCTACCATTGCTTGACCAGTTATCAATATCCGATGATTATTGTGCATGTAACGGCAATACTTTACCATTGAAATAATCTCTACTTCAATTTCAAAGCGGAACGCACTTTAGAAGTCTATACAGACGTCTCGTATATCACAATTTGTACAAGTGGTGCTTGTTTAGTCTTCCCTCCTTGGGTGATGTCCCTGATTACTGCTTCCATTGCATCCTCCCATTCCTTTTGCTGACGTTTCTTCTCTGCTTTGCTTACTTGGTCACCTCTTTTAGGCATCGTTATCTAAACAAATACCATCGAAATAATTATTTGGCAAGCTTTCGTTTAGCATGAAAGTTTGTAACAATATCCGAATAAGTAGAATAGCATTTATAGTTCATTTACTATAACCACAGTATATATGTATATCCAGTAGTTTCACATCGCCGGTAACATGGGTTTCAAACATGGCGCCCAAGGAAATTCGCGGTGTCGCATAGGTGGGTGAAATTGTAACTAAAACTATTTGAATTTGTTTACAAGCAAAAATCTAACCTACAAAGCCGTTCCATTCTGTCATTTTCTTATAGGAGTGACATTGATGTTGTGCGATTTTCTGACAATTGTCAGTCTGTTTGAGTATATAGGTTATTTTCGTACCCGCTATGCAATTATTAGTTGCAAATATAGCCGCCAAACGCCATCGCGAATTTCCTTAAATTGATATCAACAAAAACAAATGACAAAACATCAAAGGTGCCGACACTTAGTGAAACTACTAGATAAGGTTTATACTGTGCTATAACAGACGAGGTACTGCGTGAGCCAGTTTGCTATGACGTCACGACCGTGTTGCAAATTTTCTGTTCGTCAAAACGTAAACAAACCGTTAGGTTATTTAACTGTCAAACACTTTTGACAGGTGAATAAACAAACTCTTAAAAATAACATTTACCGTTAATATTAGTGATGATTCTTTTTGAAAATCACGATTTAAAGTACACTGTTGAAAATTTTAACACTTTTTTGACTAATTTAATAGTCAGGAGAGGTCCACACTCTTTTCGTGTTATTTTGTCGAGAACTATAGAAGTTTAAATTTGACGAGCAAAGATAGTCAAGTATTGTCTATTGCTAAGGGGTTATTTTGTCCAACTGACACGTGGAATTACAAAATACTTCTAGTCACATTTTATTTGATCTAGACTAGACAAATTTACTAGCTGTTTAACTAAATGAATGTGATCTATTGGGTGTTTTAACACGATTTTCTAAACACAACGTCTTTTTAATATGCAACTCCTATTTCTTAGTGCTATAATATCCTCTCTTTAAGACGTTTTCTCAATTATAAATATGCAAAACTACTCATTCACAAGTTTTGATTTCAACTAAACGTACCAATTTTAAAATGATTTCTTGAGAACCATTACAAAATTAAGTGAATGTTTATGCTATTTGATTCTAAACTAATTGCGTAAATAGCTGTTCCCAATACATCTTTAAGATGTTGAAATTTTTTATGCCCACTGGAATTAACGTTTAATAACACGAGGTTACACTTTGCAAGTCAGTCACATTTGGTGGTTTGTTGGGATATGTTAATACGGAGAATCAAACACGAAAAACAGATACACGTGCAATGTAGGTGGTGCGTATAATGCAATACTGTATTAGAATAGGTGGGGTTTCTATATTTCTATCCGAGGGAAAAATTCTGATTGGTTGACGCTTCTGAATGTCTACAAAAATAGTCAATCCTCATATCTGAACAAAGAATTCACACGAGATTCTAGTCATTTCTGTTCTATTAAATACGCGTAGTCAACTCGTCTGGCAAAAATCAACACTAAAATATTTGACTAGCGCAAAATTAACGCCAACACCGTAATATTTTCAACAGTGTATGTTAATCATGATAGTGGAAAAAACAAAAAAGCACAAGTGAGTACAATAAATTTAATCGGGATCATTATCGCTTAAAGTATTCACAGTAACTATTAGTATGCAAGTTTCTTCTCTATCCAAACCAATCTCTCTGATTTACTACTTCTGAATTTCGTTTCTAATACGTTGTACACCAAGTACGTTAAATTTCCAGACTAATTTAATTCAATCCGCTTTATAGAATTGTATGCATCCTCTGATCTGCTATATTTCATCCATCGTTTCGTAACAAACTTCCTTTTGTTTGAGAACAAATAATATCTACCACAACAATGTGTTTCGACCATAGCAAATGTATTTTTCTTTAAGAGCACTGTTCAAAATGTTTAATGTGTTATGTTAGTCTGAAAAATGTATGTGAAAGAACCACTTCTGTAAACAATATTTGTATATAGTCACTGTTTTCGTATAGGTCATAAATTGTGTTTCCAATAGCACATTGACAATGAGTAGAATAATCAATTTTTACAACATATATTTCGTATGCATTTTCGTTTTGGGTTAGCGGATGTAATTCCTTGTTTACTCATGGATGAAATTTTGCTTACGTTTGTAACATGAATGTTTAGAGCACTCGTTACTCTCTAAAAACGAAATACTGTAAACTGTAAAGAATATGACATTACTCCTCGAACGAAAGTTAACGAGGGTAATGGCCCGTTGTTCTCGCGTTTTGCGTCGAAATACACGATTCACGAAAACTATTAACTCCTGCGATTGTTTACACAATGATTTTGGTATGGTTTAGTTGTAATAACTACTTATTTTAAATAAATATATACCAAGTATAAACGCAAATTCCCACACTTTACTGCAAATGCAAAATATAACTCTTTGACACTTGACAGCAATAACTAAATTGGCGGGAATACATTGGGAAGCTGTGACAAGCATGTAATTTAAAAAGCAGTAGGCACCAATATAGTATCTTTAATTGAACATGAATAAGTTATATGTTAGTTAGTTATTTTAATGGTATGGTACTGCATGGCCCAAATTTGCAAGTAATGACGTACCTCGTCTGTTATAGCAAATGAACTTTGAACAAATATCAAACTTGTAAAGAGATGTTTTCTACCACCGAAAACATGAATAAAACAGCAATACGTCAAGATTAATTAACAATTTTTGTGCGTTTAGTTTAATCTTAAAACCAATATAAATTTGATCATTTGTCATTCCAACAAAATGAATTTGTAGCAGGTACAGTTAAGGAATTTAGTATGTGGACAGTACTCTAATACGTAGGCAACTCAAGGATAAACGAAGGAGGATATTATCCTTTCTCTTTCACGCTCGCCTAATTTTATTTCCAAAACAACATCGGTTTATTACAGTTAGTAGTAGTCGATAATTTTATTTTGATCATTATTTTTGGCCGTATTCTCACCCCATTCTAACCGAAATAAAAAATTAACTTATAATTAAAATAGGAATATACATTTTCTATTTCTATGACCCATTATGTTAAATAATAAAAGTATACAATAAACTTCAACTGACATTACTAATGCTTGAAAGGAATTCATTTAATTTGGACGAAAGCATATAGTTTATAAATTTATGCCTAAAAGCTTGTATGTAGGCCTACAAAGAATAAAATTTCAGTAGCTAGTAAAAATAGTGATTTAGAATAGAAATTTTTATATGTATGTAAATGAATGAAATCTCTTCCATAAATTGAATTCCTCCTTTCGAAAAAGGCGTATACATAAGTTATATATTTATGTATGTATGTGCTAGGATCGAGTGAATCAATAGTAGTATTTATTAAATAAACATACCGCTTGATGTTTGGCTTTGAAATATACAATGGCTTTTTGTATATTACGCTGTTTACTGCCAAAGAATTCTTTTTTGCAGACTGAATGTTACCCCAATTTTTATTTTTAAATGATACTTTGAGAAGGTTTTCCATATTTAATTATGTTTGTTTTTATCAATTTAATTTAGAAAATTTTTATTTATTCTATAATTTATGTAAATTTTCTAGTTAATACAGTTTATTTATTAAGATTGTAGTTATGCAGTAATAAAATTTATAAATTGTTAATAATAGTTTAGTTTAGGACTTAATAATAACAAAATTTAATTTTCGGGAAAACGTTTAAAACTAACGAATATTTGTCACGCCAATTTTCAGATTGAAGTTGTGAATGTTTTAATTTCATATTAAATACGACAAATAGTTTAATGAGTCTAAATCGATTGTAATATAAAAATTATGGAGATTTTGCATTTTCAATATCAGTATCCTAATATACAAAAAGCCAAACATCGCTCTATTTATCCCTTAATCCTTTGTTCTTTTGTGGTCCGTTTTGAATGATCTTCAAGCCTAGTTGCCATCTTGTAAAGCTGTTGCCGGGAATTTTCAAATGTGTGGAGTAATTTATATTTTAGAGGAAATAGAGGAAAATAGATTAGAAAAATATATATATTTATTATATATTCTAATTTTATAGCAAATATTTCTGAGCAGCTTATAGTAATAGAAAATCCTATTCTAGCAAAATAATATTTGATTAAGTGATACATGCGCAAATGTTGCAAATGTTTTACGATAATTGATTTCACATTCTTTCCTTTTTGTGAAACAAATCTTTATTTATATTTTTATAGTATAAACTATAAATAATCTCAAATAAATTAATGAAAATGCAACCACTTCGGTGGAAGGGTTTTATTGTAGGCTTTCAAATTTCTGACAACGAACCCACACACACCACCAATTTCTAAATTAGGTGTGTCAATGGGTTTATGACTATATCGTCTGTGCAATACGAAGACGTTCCCTTTTATTCGACAAAATTCAGCTCTAACATCCGACCCTGCAGTGGTTTGTCAATAATGATGTCCGGGGGTGCACAAGCGGATAGAGTTTCAGACGTAGACTAAATAATATCGAATTGTCTATAATGTGAATAAATGTGAAATGTGAGGATTAAAATTTATACTAATATATAATGCAGTTCAGACCAAAATTAAATATCTAACAAATAAATTAGGGAACCTCTGCACAACGATAATAGTTTTTTTCTTATCATGTACTTTCTTAATTCTTGTCCTGTTGTATATAATAGATTCATTCGGAAATTCAAAAAAACTGCGACCATCGTTAACATCAGAATTTATCTTGTAAGAGCGAATGGCACAATAGCATGATGCCCATTGGCGCCTTCTTTCACCGTTATTTCACTTAAACCTAGCAATATACAGGGTATTCCACGTAACTGGTTCATTAAAAGTTTATGATGTTCTATTATTCACTTATATTTGAGATTTTGGCACCAGTATCTGTTCGATTGGAACTATAAATGTAAAATGCCTTAACCAAAATATCACTTCCGGTTGACCGGAAATGGATGTCAACTTTGTTATTTTAAATAGAATGATATAATTTTTTATTCATTTTTGGATTCTACAACTATTAAATACGTCAGTTTTCATTAGCTATTCTATAGCTACATGTTGCCATTTTTGAGTTATTTAAGTTTTTTTTTTTTTTAGTCATAACATTGCATCATTGAGAAATAATATCTCGGTTAATACTGCAAGTAGAGACTCCAAATTTGCTATGTTATGAATGTAGATATAATCTAAGAAACGATAAGCACACTTTACATTCTAACATACAGGGTGTTCAAAACTGAGGAACAAAGTGACATATTTTCAAATGGAGAAAACTCAATTTTGTTAAATAGAACACCCGTATTTTAATTCGGAATTAGGAAGTAATATCATCCCCTATCACTTTATATGAGCATTCCCTATACCTATCTTTAATAGATTTTGAGATATGAACGACTTTTGTTAAACAGACTAAGTAGCCCTATCTTTAGTCTGTTTAACAAAAAGTCGCTCATATCTCAAATCTATCAAGAATAGGTATAGGGAATGCTCATATAAAGTGATACGGGATGATATTTACTTCCTAATTCGAATTAAAATACAGGTGTTCTATTTAAAAAAATTGAGTTTCTCCATTTGAAAATATGTCACTTTGTTCCTCAGTTTGAACACCCTGTATGTTAGAATGTAAGTGTGCTTATGTTTCTTAGAGTTATATCTACATTCATAACATAGGCAAATTTGGAGTCTCTACTTGCAGTATTAACTGAGATATTAATTCTCAATGATGCAATGATTATGACTAAAAAAAAAGAAAAACTTAAATAACTCAAAAATGCCAACATGTAGCTATAGGAATAGCTAATGAAAACTGACGTATTTATAGTTGTAGAATCCAAAAATGAATAAAAAATTATATCATTCTATTTAAAATAACAAAGTTGACATCTATTTCCGGTCAACCGGAAGTGATATTTTGGTTAAGGTATTTTACATTTATAGTTCCAATCGAACAGATACTGGTGCCAAAATCTCAAATATAAGTAAATAATAGAACATCATAAACTTTTAATGAACCAGTTACGTGGAATACCCTGTATAATATATAACAAACTATGTTAATGTTATAGCCACTAACCTTACCTTTTACACAATGCACCTTGTCAGTCTTCACTAATTGTTTTTAAAACTACAGGGGTAATTTAAAACTAATAAATTGCGTAAAATAAATAAATAAAACAATTAAATCATGGAGATTAAACGGATGAGTAAACTAATTTATGTAGGTACGAATGTAAACAATAACAAAACTGCCATATTGGGAGGCTGTTGTTTGAAGTGAAGTTAGGCTTAGAAATTTAGATCCCGATGACACATTCATTGGCCTAACTGTTTAAACCGTGAGATACGTTTTTATATCATTTGGGATAGATATTGCCGAACTTCACCGTGTAACGTCACAAAATCTCGCAACCATTAACATCAAAGGACGAAGCCAAATATTTAATTGTTTATTATAGAATATAAGTTTACGTGAAAATTTAAAATGTTATTTAAGAGGCTCTTAGCGATTACTAATTATCAGATTGCCGACCTCTCTTACAATAAACGTCAAAATGGTGGCATAATAATAGAGTAATATGCTTAATAGACTCTGATAGTATAGAATTCATGTGTGTTTCTTTATGATTTTCGGCCTGATTCGATTTGTTTAGAAGATCATATAACGTTCACTGTTGAAAATTTCCAAAATTCTCTCATGATATATCTTAAAATAATAATTCTATGACTTACAATTTCTACGATCACAAAATGTTTGCGCTTTACTATGATTGTGTGTTGAGAGAGGTGATATTCCGCTATGTTCGCTGTAATTTCTGTTGTCTACGTGCTAAGAGAACCGTCCACACACATTTTTCTTTGACTGTACCTATTCATAGAAGTAATTTTCGTTATTAGCTTTCGCAATTTCCTAAAGTGGTTTGAAAATGGCAATTTTAACTAATTAGTATTAATCTTCATTGTCTGATATAAACTTTTCCAGTAATTTTTTTGACGGTGAAACATTGAGGTTAGAATACATATTCGCTAGTTCAATAATGATTAGTTCCCCGTGATTTCTATTATAGAATTGCACTTTTGTATCAGGAACAGAAATATTAAGAGTTATGTCCTAAAATAGAGGTTAGAATATTGAAAAATAATCTCAGTATCTCTTACCACAGTCAAAACCTTTCTAAGATCCTGTTGAAAAGCAGTAACATCCAATCCCGGAGCGTTTCCGCCAATTTCCTCAAATTTTCGGCCAACGGCCCAGATAAAGCTTGCAGCTGCCTCCAAGAGTGGGCGTATTGTCTTCGACCAATTCGATTATGGTTGAAGTCAGAGCTAATCCTATTAGTATGTACAGGGTGCATAGGAGCATATATTTTGGCTTTTCTGAAATTAGATACTCGTTGGTAGGTAGATTATATGGAATTTTTATTCGCCGTTTACTTGGAACCAAATCTCCAAAGCCTATGGTTGTCATGGTGACGAAGCAGAAGTAAAATCCATCGAAGAAACGTCCAATCTTCTTCCCATATGACGAATACACCGGCTCCTGCTGCTAAGTAGACGAATAAGAAGACTACAGCTCCGAAAGCGTAAGATGACGTTCTGCTAGATTCGAAGAATTTCCTGAAATAGTTGGATTGACAATTGAACATTGAAATAATGTAGTCCATCATTTTCACAGCCATAAAACATTTTGGGTCAAAAAGTTAATTTTGAAATACAAAATCTCACTTTGATATTACTTATTAATGTCAATCGTCAATTTTGTTTGAGCCCCCTCCAACAAGCAACCAAGTCACCAAACTTCATTGGTGGTGATATTGATGGAACACCATATAAAACAAATGATGAAAATTCCAATTCTTTTTGATGTACAAAACCTAATTTGATAGCATTAACAGCATCTTTTTGAGGGAAACCAGTGAATAAAAAGTAATTAACTCTCCTTTTGTTGAAATTCGAATCAGCAGAATTCAAATTTCCCGCAGTTATTTTTAATGACTTATAAATATTCATATAAGAAATTTCCAAGGATTTGATGTAATAACATTAAATAAAAATAACTGTAAAAAATTAATTTTGCTGTTTGCCACACCAAATCAGTTAAAATTATTAAAGTTAAGAAGTATTTTTATTTAAATGCAACATTGTACGGTTTTACATATTATGTAAATTGTGTAAATCTGTAATTGTAATATATCTTGCAGTATATAACTAAATAATTATGAATGCTTCAGATACATACTTTAACTTTCTGGAGTTTGGGCCAATATATTTGAAATGTATAGGTAGGCTCAGCAGTATATTTCTATGTTAATAAAACTATTTTCCTAGTTGCACTTTTGAATTTCGTTTTTGCCATTATTCATTTTGATCATTTTTATTGTAATGGGAATATACACAGAGATTCAAAATGATTGTCAATTCCGCCCCTATAGATAGTAACAGGGTGTAGGTATATGCCGCCTGTTTGTAATGAAGGTTTGAACTAAGTCAGTGTTGGAACATAAGAAAGTAAACGGATCTGCCATAAATAAGGAAAACATAACCTATATTTGAACTCGCATTATATAAACGATTATGGATTGGTGTTTCTGCTTGTAAAAATGAAATGTAATTAATTTAACTTTACTAAATTATGATTTTACAATTCAGTACTTACTGGTGTTTAATTAAATTTATTTATTACTTTAAATTATAACATACAATTAGTATAATTATTAAGTGACAAAACTGATCTCTCAGTTCTTCTATGGTATGATGCGGTTTCTATAGATCCTATTTTTTAGATAGCCGAACATGAAGTATCTAATGGGGTTAGATCAGGCGATCTTGGTGGCCATCTTTGTGCTCTAACGAACCTGTCAGCAAAAAACTGTTGAAGATATGGCAGGTTGGTCGAGCAGTATGTGCTGGAGCATTATCGTGCTGAAAATAATCTGCTTCAAGCTCATTTTCTTGTAACTCTGCAATAAACAATTCCAACATCTGTTGGTAACGTTGGGCTGTTACAGTTTCCTCGAAGGAAATTGGCCTTATTATTCGTTGCCTGGACATAGCTAACCAAACTGCAACTTTTACGGGATGCAATTGTGTTTCTCGAAATTCGTGTGGATTTTCTGCAGACCAGATACAATAGTTTTGTAAATTGATATAGTCTGTTAGATAAAACCAAGCTTCATCCGAGAAAAATGATTTGTTTAGCAAGTCATCATCCCTTAAGTTGTTATTAAACCAATGACAATATTCCAATCGCCTATCGTGATCTAATGGTAATAATTCCTGTACCGTAGAAACTTTATAGGGATGAAAATGTAACTTTCTTTTGACGGCTCATTGCGCTGGAGTGTATGATAAGCCTATAAAATTATAAAATATAATAACCTATTTCACTTAATGTTAATATTGATTTTTTACCTGTTTGTTGAGCTATTACCACAGATAAATTCCCTTATTTTCTTACAGTGTGGTCATTTTTTTTAAATTTAAATATCGCGCCAATGTTAGTAGCTTGTTTTAGTATTCAGTAGTTGGTAACAGTGGAAGAGAGAACGAAGAAGATGGCGGCAGGAGAATAAACCGTTAAGTTTTAAGATGTGCGTTTTATTTGGTTTTATTAAATAATAAAATCAGTGTGGCTCCTCGACGAAAAGCCGTCCTCCCCTACAACAGTATTCAGAAATACTATTGTTGGTGATATTAGATGTAAACATAAACGATTTGAAAAAAATTATAAGATAAATAATCGAAAGATACTACAACACGCACGCCAATGTCGCTAAATGTCAAGAAAATTCATTTAATGTATGAAATTTGTATGTAGCTAACTTCACTCATTAAATTGGTAATAAGTATAGATAATTTTTTCCGGAAAAGTTTTATTCTTACGACAATCATTTTGAATCACATGGTATATTGACAATTGACACGCCAGAATAGGCCTTTTGCAAGAAATCACACATAAAATATTATAAAATCACGACAACTTATTTACGCTAGCATTTACACCACAAAATAAGATAAAGCACGTCAGAATAAGACAATGAACGTCAGAAAAAGGATCATGGTAACAAAATAAAAATAATTTTGAAGGATATTTTCTTTTCTTGCCCTGTAAATATTTTTATATGGTGCTGTACATATTATTAGCGTTTCAAATTCCTTTTTCTGTCGGCACAACAAACTTAATCTTAAAAAATATTCGTATAGAAACGATTCTAAGGTGTATCGTCTTATTCTGTCGTGCGTTTATTGCATTATTTTATAATATAAACTTTTGTCGTGTGATCTTTTAACGGCTATTTTCTTTTTGTAGTCCTGTACATTTTATTGGCGTTTGAAACACCTTTTTCTGTCGCTAAATCAACCTTTTCTGTCGGGACAATAAATCTAATCCTTTTTATAATAGTCTAACTTTTAAATCAAGTTAGTTATGCAACTCATTATACACATATGAAATTGAAATTTCGCTGAATCACTGATGTTTACATTTTTTTTCTCATCGTGTTTAAAATTTCTAACGACATCGAAAATTGAAAATTCAACAATGATTAATGATTAACGTGTATCAAGTTCCTGTTGGATTCTCTTTGAAATTATTATTAATATTTACATTATAGTATTCATTTAACGATATATGCGTATTATTTTATTATTTCTGTCTAAAAAATCCCCATTAATTATAAAGTTTGTCTAGGTATTATCCATTGAAAAAATCCTATTTGTAGTTATATTTTAACGATATACGATTTTTGAAACATTATTATAAACAATTAACTTTAAGCGTACTCATAAATATATCATACTCTGTAGCTCATATAAATAGAACATGTGATAATGTTATTTATCGGAGGTCCGATGTTTCTCAGATAAAACTTGAACAGACAAAATGCCCTTGAAAGATTGATCACAATTCTGTGGAAATACATGCGGCCTCTTTTTGTGTATTTCGTATTCTTTTATTGACATTGAGCCAATTGTAATAATTCATGGTATACAGTTTGTTTATTATACAGAAAATGGGAATTTGATACTGCAATTATTCCGAAATAGATCGTTTCCTTTCAGAAGCTCTGCAACCCTATATACGTTTGAGAAAACATGCATGTACAGTTGCACACTTTGCGGTAAATGGAACGATTTAATCGTAATCATATCATTAGGTTTTTGATATTTAAACAACATCAAAAGGCTATTAATTATAAAAAAAAAACGTATTAAAAATGATTTTAGAAATCAGCAATTAAAATTGTAGTAATTTTTTTTAAATTAACTGACGGAACTTTGGTTCTTTAATAAATAAATATACTTCTCTCTCATATATATCATTATGTCTGTATGTTCTATAAGTACGGCCGGTAAGAAACTGCTTGTTGAAGGTCCGATGTTTCCCAGGTAACCAATGATGTTCACAGTACGTAACATACTGTTATTTCAATGAAAGAAAAGTACCCAGGATTTACAATTTACTGAGGAAATAGCTGCGGCCTTTTTTTGCCACTTTAACACATAGAATTATTCAACACTGCTGATATAATATGCAAGCAGGTTGAAATTAACGTTTTACTATCTTCATCTGGCACATTTATCACAGCTACATGGATGCCGCAACAATTTTACTAACAATGAGTCGGTTAGAAAAGGTATCTGTGTTACTTCTCTTTCAACGAGTTCATTCACATTGATCGCTAATGGATATCAAAATGGGAAATATTTTGTACTCGATAATTTCATACTTTAATGTACAAGTACGTCTGCTCAAAATCTAAATATGTAAATGGTATATAGAAAATACAGGTGGACCAAAATGGATGTATCTGAATATGTATACTTTGCAGCGGAGATATGAACAAATTAGATAGGCAGTCCTAATAGCTACTTTTTCGAGATAAAAACATTGGTGTGAAATCAAATTTTAAATTGAACTTAACCATTTTCAAGATAAAAAAAATATTTTTCTTCAATTTCTATTATCGATATTCTTATTTAAATTTAAAAAAAAATATTTAGACATTTTCATACAAGTTTTAATTTTGGGAATTTGAATAAGAAATCTACTTTTTAATAATCCTCAAAAATTGTTAGCTATGACGTCATATTTTTTTTTCTTAAATGGAAATCATAGTAGGCTATGTTATAATCTAATAACAAATTTTGTAGGATTTACAAAAAACATATATCACTCTATGTTTATTCTAAATGTTAAGCAAGATATTGCGTTTTTAAATTTCTAGGGTGCCATGGAAATCAGCAGAGTGCCATATGACAGCCAAACAAAGAATTTACATTTCCCCTGTCAAATAATAAACGTCAGCTTATTTTTTTTTAAGGGAAATATTTTGAATATTTGACAGAGACATTACACTTTCTATGCTTCGCTAGTAAAATAGTAGCGTGCCATGAATGTTTAAGATTATGTCATATAACCTTCATAAAGTTAATTATGTATTAAAGGCAAAAGCTGTATGGACTTTTTAATAAAAATAATTTAATATCATAAAAAAATACAAAAAAAAAAAAATTAGGAATCAAACAAAACAAGTTACCATGTAATTAAAAAGTAAAACTTTAATTATTCAAATTGTCGTCTGGCATTTGCAATAGGTACATTTCTGACATCTTCTTTCTATAGCATTTATGCTATTTATTATGTGAAACGGTGTTAATTTATGAAAAGTGTTAGCCACAGTTATTCTGCAGTGTTACAAGTATGTTTGTAAATCTTATTTTTTAAAAACCCCACAGAAAAAAATCCAATGGCATTAAATCTGGAGATCTTGCCGGCCATAGTATGGGTTCATAGGTGCCAATCCATTTATTTGGGAAACTATATGATCTAAATAATTTCTGGTTATCTAGGGAATTGTATGGAGATGCACCAATTAAAAATAAAATTGAATCCGTAGTAGAAATTCTATCAAATGTAGCATTAATAATCGATGCTATTGCCAAGTATTCACCAATTCACATATTAACTGAATGCAATAACAATCTGCAACCCTTTAAAAATAAGCAATCTATATTAAAACCAAATCGTTCTTGTCTCCGACCTGGTCTAACTATAGACCGATGGCATAGTTACTTGCTCTTGCTTTTATTACACAAAATAAGTAACAGAAAAATTATAATATTTATCAAGAAACAGCACTACTGCCGACCAAGCCTATGTGATTTTTTTACAAATCTTCAAAAGTTCTACCGTCTTGCGGTTATCACAAATTGGAGATTGATTTCTTTTACCCCTCTCTTCCCGCAGTCAGTTTAATATTTCTTAATTTCTTTGTTGGAAATAGATACCCCATTTGGTGGATATTATTTACAATGAAAATGAAAAAATTACACTGTACCAACTGCAAGCAGCTTAAAAGTTCGTGTACCACTGCATAAAACAAAATTATTTAAAAAAAAGCGAATATTTTGTAAAGCATATAAAGATTAAGGGTATGTTAGATAAACTTGACCTAAAATTCAGAGTAGAATCCAAATTTGAAATAAAAATACTAACTTTCCATTTGAAATAACAAAGTTGGCAATTACTTCCGGTATTAGGGAACATTACCGGAAATCGAAAATATTTTAGCTAAACTAACCTACACCCTCAGGCTCATTACAAAAAATTTTTAAATCTCGCATTTACATATTTGCTTCTCCATAAACTTGTTATGACACACACTGTATATCCTGAAAATTTTTGAGACTAATTTTTGATACTCTTGCAGCATTTTCGATTTCTCTGGAAGAGGTGGTTGGAAAGGCTTCCACATCGCAACCAGATTTTTTTCTTCTACCTCTTATTAGCCCTCATATTTTCTGGATCGTTTTTTTTTTTAAAATATGGATTATTTAAATTATTCTCCAGCCTTTGAGCATTTGCTAAATTCCTTTCGGAGTATCTCAAGAAGTACAGATTTAAAGCTCTCATAGCGTTCTTCCGCTTTCAATATATGCTTGCAAGTTGCAACATGTCATATTTTTCACGATTGGTGAACTCGAGTTTTTAAAAACAACAATGCTATAACACAATATAAGGCGAAACTAATTAAACAATAATTCAAATAATTCGAAGAAGATTATAACGATATTGGATAAAATAATGTAACCAACATTGCGCACTCACACTTTGACAGATAGAAAAAACATCACTTGTTTCAATTTGTATAAAGGCATGGCACTCTGTGTAGGGAATAGTTTTCATACTACTCTGGCAACCCGCGTTACCGCTGAGTGTATTCTAAGTTGCCTAATTTGTCATGATTTTCCGTTTCCGAATCACGTGCAGTTTTTAAATTTAGGCCAGAACCTGTTCACGGTTTTTTTTTTCTGCAAATTTGTAATGTAATTTTTTTTTCTTTTTTTATAATAAATTTGATTGTTACTTAGCATCTTTGGGTTAAAAATTCTGTTCTTTTATTTTTAATTTAACCTTTTCAATTTTTGGGGTAATTAAGAAAGTTAGATTTCTTTCACTCACAATTTACTTGTCCTGGTTAGATTCAAGTTTTAATTCGCGAGGGTAACTCTGAGATTAATTGTTCTTTTGTGCCTTTTAAAGATTTTATCCGTTGAGCTAGCTAATTTAATTTTTTCATTTTGCATTTTCATTATTACAATCAGTACACAGCAATACGTTTATCAATCATAGCATACTACTATTTTATTAATAAAGCATAGAAAGTATAATATCTCTGTCATTATTATTATTATTATTTTGTTTGGCTGTCATGACACTGCTGATTTTTTTACATAGATCTGTGTCATCCATGGCATGCTAGAAATCCATTAGAAATTTCAAAACGCAATATCTTGCTTAATATTTGGAATAGGCATAGAGTGTTATATGTCTGTGTAAAGTCCGCAAAATTTGTTATTTGATTATAACATAGACTGCTATGGTTTCCATTTAATAAAAAATAGTATGACGTCGTAACTAAAAATTTTGAAAGATTATTAAAAAGTAGATTTCATAACCAAACCTTAAATAAAAAACTGCATGAAAAATATCTAAAGTATTCTCGTTTCTATATTTTTTCAAATAATCAAAACAAAAATATGAAAAAGAGAGTGTACTTACTGGCAACATTGTGGTATTGGTGGCATGTGGCGATTCAAAATCGAAAGACTGGTCGCGAATAATCGTCCCCAATCGGCTATAACTGTCAACGTCAAAGGTATACCTACTAAAGCGAAGACAATGCAGAAAGAACGACCTTCGATCGTCATGGGGACAATGTTGCCGTATCCTGAAAATTTGAAATCTATAAACAAATTAAAAAAAAAAAACGTATTAATGACATAAAGATCCCATTTTATTAACGGTCTCAAAAGTGTGCAGTCTGATGTGCACCTGTTTAGAAGTATTAGACGTTTAAAAACTGATGACTCACGATATTAAATCTAAATTTGTTAATTTAAGAGGAATGATTATTTGACTTGTTTAGTACATACTTTACTTAAGTGGTATACTTAGAAAGATCATAAAATTTATACCTGATGAAAATTAGTAAAAATAATCGAGAGAGCATTTCTTGTTTACCTAGCAAATCTTCACGTTATAACATAAAAATGCTGAGGAAATTTATTTTTCCTCTTAAGAAAGATTTGACGTATACAACAGAGATAATTTGAAAGGATGTATATACAATTATTCACTGTTTTTTCCCCAATATTTATGCAAATGTATTTATTTATGATATTTAAACATTCATAACAATAGAGCAATGTTCCTCTTTTATTATGTGCACTTCTCTAATAAGCTCATTTTATCGCATCTACCAGTCAATTACCATCACTAACGACGATAAACCTTCACGAACGTGGCACAATAACAATCCTAAACAGCATCTTTCAATGACTGCCGAAATCTATACAATGCATTCGGCACAGTATCAAACCGGCAAATAAAACGGATTCTGTTTACTAGATCCGTTCTAAACACACGTAGCCTTCACATATATACTTAATTGCGTATATTTTGCATTTCGGAAGTGTTTACACGTGTTGTAAGTTACCTGGGGATCTCTAGGATCTTATAAACAACCGATATAACGCGTGACACGTGTCTAAAAAAAGATGGGTTCTTTAAGAGAACGTTCTTCTTAGGTAATCGGATTGACATTAAGTTTAATTTAGTTATAATGTTGTTTAATCTATATAGACTTCGTTTATTATACCATATTACATTTCGGTATATACAGAGACCAGGTAGAAAGCTATGCTGTCTCGGTAGTGAAATTTTAAACAACTCCTATGCCATGTATTATTACATTTATTTTTAATGGCACCTCAAAAGTGTTGACAAAAAGTCATGAATATACATATCCAGCTGGATTTGTAAGATTTTGTTCCCAAAAACAAAATAATTAATAGCATTATGAACGATTTTAATAACATATAAAACGAAGAATGTTTCTGTGTATCAACAATGAGACGCTTTTATAAATTCAGTGTTTTATAGTTTGAAAAAACGGTATAATAACTTTACACACTAATAAATACAATAGAATAGATTTTTAAGAATGTAAGACAGGAGTTGGTGGTTTTCTTGATAGGTACAGATCTTCGAAAAGAACATTCTGTTGGCATTTATGTGTGAGTTAAGACAATGATTTCTTATTTATTTTGCCCCACGCCGGGCGCCAATTTTCTGCAATTTACATATACATAAGTAAAGGCAAGAGCTATCGATCAGCTGGTATAATTGTTCTATTCGACTATTATTAACCACGACTGTATTTATGTATAATTGATGATTAGAGAATAATTTTTAGTTATGTTACCACGACGACAAATTTTTACACGTTGTGTGATTTTTGAGAATTTTGACCCATGTTAGGCGCCATTCTTCTACTATTTACATATAAATGAAGGATGAAGGCAAGGTGTGTGAGAATTTTGGGTCATATCAGACACCAATTTTTGATTATTTACATATAAGTGAAGGCAAGAGCTGTTGGTCAGGTGGTACAATTGTTTCAGTCAACTAGTATTAACTACGATTGTAATATTGTATATGTATGTAACTGAAGATGAGAGAATAATCTTTATCTATGTTACCCTACGTTGGGCGCCAACTTTTTACCGTTTAAGTAAGGGTAGAAGCAGGAAGTGTGAGTTTCGAGAATTTTGCCCCACGTTAGGTGCTAATTTTCTATTAGAAGATTGCACGTTGAGCGCCAATTTTTTTATTGTTTACGTATGGATAAAAGCCAGATATGAGCTTATTTACTGTAATTCTTTTCATTATTAATCTTTTCACTATACACGATAAAAGTAAAAGAGGGTGGGAATTTTGGCTCTTGTCAGGCGCCAATTTTCTACCATTTACATTGAGGTATCAAAAGGTGTTGATCAGCTGTTATAATTATTGTTTTCTTCAATTATCATTAATTAAGATCGTAAGTATTTATATGTAATAGAAGAAAAAAATATTTACGCTACCCCACTTTGGGCGCCAACTTTTCACCGTTTATGCAAGGGCAAAAACAAGATGTATCATTATTTATCGTAATTATTTTTAATATTTTAGTTTTATACGAAAATTGTATTATTTAAATTCATCAGCTATGATCGCTTTTGATTCGGCCCTTAAGGTAATTTACCACTACATGTATACTACGTACAATTCTTGGCCTTGAAGTAACTAAACAGAAAATAGATGTTTCTTTTATTTTTTGTCTTCGACATCGTTTAGAATAACATGCACACTCAGAAAAAAGATTATTTTCCACAAAAAACATAACTTTGTTTGACTTAAAATTGATGTCCGTGCTTTCTTTGAAGCGATCAAATTATTTCAATAAAATCAATATCTTTTATTCAAATAAATTAGTAAAGTATTCGTTTCTGAGAAATAAAAACGCTCCTAGCAAGTGTAGAGTGGCCCCACAAGCAAATGCCATAGCGCAGATGCGACTCAACATGCGCATGTAGACAGCAAGTAATTGATATTTTTCTAAATTATGTCTCAAATTCATAATCAAATAAGTTACGGAGCAAAGTTTCGAGATTAATTTGTTACAGTGAAGTTTAACCAATTTAAGTTGTTATCAAAGTGAATACCCAAAAACTTACAGTCATCATTACTATAGAGGACATCAGCGCCAACAGAGAATGACATAGGCTTAACATCATTTTGCCAATTATGAAATTGCAGAATACTCGTTTTGGCAGTATTAAAAGACAAATGATGACAATTAAAAAAATTAATGGTACCAATTATTGCGTTTCTACAAACCTTCTCAGCATTATCCTTATTACTATTAACTATTAATGAAAAATCATCAGCGGAAGCTATACTACTATCAGAACACAGATCAAAATCAGCAACATAAAGTGAAAAGAGTACCGGGCCCAATATGGAGCCGTGAGGAACCCCCATATGAACCTCTAACGGTTCTGAATTAATATT
This sequence comes from Protaetia brevitarsis, assembly GCA_004143645.1. Classification (NCBI taxonomy): domain Eukaryota; kingdom Metazoa; phylum Arthropoda; class Insecta; order Coleoptera; family Scarabaeidae; genus Protaetia; species Protaetia brevitarsis. The sequence continues at coordinate 4,011 of RXPK01003967.1, read as the reverse complement.
GACACGTACATTATTATTAAGATATGACAATGAAACGGTCTGATTACGTTCAAAAAGGTAAGATTTTAACCACTCCAAGGCCAAATCCTTAATCCCATAATTATGCAACTTCGAAAGCAAACCAGAATGGTTGACGCAATCAAAAGCCCTGCTTAAGTCACAAAAGACCATAGCAGGGCACTGACCCGCCTAAAGTTTCTCTATAATCAGATCAAAAAAAGCATGCATAGAGCTATTGATGCGGACCTGTTCTAACGAAAACCATGTTAATTAGGATCAAGAATGTAGCTATAAAATTTAATAAACGCATATTCAAAAATCTTTGAAAACGAATTTGAAACAGTAATAGGTCTGGAATTTTCTAATAAATTATGATCACCCTTTTTAAAAATTGATATAACCCTACCTGATTTTAATTGATCAGGGAAAATCCCTGTTGAAAATGACAAGTTAATTAAGAAAGTTGTCAAATATGCTCTATTCCAAACAAAGAAATTTTACTTTGCGATTGATATCGATTATTTTCAAGTCGAAGCTATGCCTTTTTATAAGGAAGAAATACAGGGTGTATCAAATAAAAAGTAAATTTTGCTTGGTGTTAACTACACGACATAAAGCACAATCCCGCCGAAACCGGATTTCATCATTAAAAAAATAAAAAAAAGTAAAATTTAGAACCAAAAATTCTTTAGTCCGGGCCCGATGCAAAGAAACGTCATGTTAAGCACCCGCTAAACGTGGTATTATGTATAAATACATTGCACTCATTTAGTATTATTCTTAATGGTATGCCGTAAGTTCATTTAACGTCATTCTGAACAAATAAAGGCCCTTGTAGAAATAGCAAAACTGAGGCATTTTAAATTTCTTCTTTTTATAAAATAAACATTCCTTTTTTGTCAAGAGCATTCTACGTAAGTCTACAACGTATTATTTTAATATCCTGATAAGACGTTCGAGTTCACCGGATATGCGACTTAGTAGCTACAAAAACGTAAATATTTTTCTTTTGCTTTGTCGAATAGAGAGTTAGTTGTTAATAAACGGTACCACATGACTCTGAGTTATTTCTTTTGGATTTATTTAATCAAATAACGCAAAATGAATTGAATCGAATTACACAGAAATAAATGTAGGCACAGAAAATTTGCAAACACGCCTTTTTACTATGATATCGCGCGAAAATGAATCTATACATTTCCGCACTTTTGCCGATGCATCAAGCTTCGATTTTCTTTATATGAAATCTTGATGGTCCTGAAAAGGATCCTTTTTTTCGAGACGGGAAGAATTTAAATAAAATGTTCGAAGTGGCTTGCACTCCAAGCGGCGATCCACACAAAACTAACAGCGGTAATGGCTGAATGATAGTGGTATGTGGAGGTATACTCGGGACAGCATTTAGGTTGGGCGCAGGTGCGGCTCTAGCCCACTGCATGTACAAAATATTTTTTTTCTCGTTAATGCTTACAGATAGACCCCCTGTGCATTAAGACTTTTTGATCGTATATGATTACAGCTGATACATATTATTGTATTTACCTCTATATCTGATACGCCCTGTATAGTAGCTAAATCACTGTTTGTTTCTCAATCGTTCTTTTCTTAGGACGTAATAAATATTTCTTTGCTACTATTTAAAAGAATAATTTATTTGGATTAATGCATGTTTATTAACCACAAAGATTTTTTTTCTCGGTGTATATTTAATGACAATTTCAGATAAATCGAAGAAGCTCGCTCCAGAAGATTCCTTTTGTGGACTGTAACTATTTCGTCAATCGGTTTTCCTCGTATGTTTCGGTGATTGTATACGCATGTTCTATTTTCATCTTTAACAATATTATTGTTTGCATGTTTACCTCGGCGATACAGCAATACATCAAAACCCGTATAAAGTGTACTAAATATTGCAAGGTCGGATAGTATCAACAAACAAGTTATATACGGAAAATTTCCTTCCCCTGATGCATCAGCGACTCATTACATTTACACGATGAACCTCGAGTCAATCCTTTACGTAAGCGCACGCATTAAAAAACAAAAGTTCTTCGTTCGAGTTAATAATGAGATATAATGATGTGCCTTTGGAACATACCATAAATGCTTCGCACAATACTCAACATTATTAGAATTCTGGACGTGGAATGAGGTTGTGGGCGTATTTGCATAGAAACTCGACGTGCCATTATACGGTTTATTAGTTACATGGACCGAAGACGATTATAGGTATGTACGTGTATAGAGCCATGCATATTTTGCCAGAACGTGCCATTATAATTTATAGCAATTTACCGGATCAAAACTGTATATTTTCTCAATCGGTTTTTATTATATATCGGCGGCTTTTATTTTGTTGTGCGTGCTAGCGGGGTCTATAAGAATAACATTTATGATTTCAAAAACGTTTTTAGAACGTATAGTTTATTTTAGAACGGATTTTCGGAAAAATTTATGTGCCGTGTTAGTCGCGTTATTGGAATTTATTTTTCTTGTTTTTTTTTCTTTTGATTCAGATATATATATAATTATCTAATATTATAATAAGGTATACAGGGTGTATCAAATAAAAAAGTAAATTTTGCTTGGGTGTTAACTACACGACATATAAAGCACAAACCCATCGAAACCGGATTTCATCATTAAAAAATAAAAAAAAGTAAAATTTAGAGCCACAAATTCTTTAGTCCGGGCCTGATGCAAGGGAACGTCATGTATAAATACATTGCACTCATTTAGTATTATTCTTAATGGTATGCCGTAAGCTCATTTAACGTCATTCTGAATAAATAAGGCAATCGGCCAGTGTGCCCTTGTAAAAAAGCAAAACTGAGGCATTTAAATTTCTTCTTTTTATAAAATAAACATTCCTTTTTGTTAAGAGCATTCCACGTAAGTCTACAAAGTTTATTTTTCATATCCTGATAAGACGTTCGAGTTTCACCGGATATGTGACTTAGTAGTTAGAAAAACGTAAATATTTTTCTTTGCTTTGACGAATCGAGAGTTAGTTGTTAATAAACGATACCACATGAATCTGAGTTATTTCTTTTGGATTTATTTAATCATATAACGTAAAATGAATTGAATCGAATTACACAGAAATAAATGTAGATACAGAAAATTTGCAAACACGCCTTTTTACTATGATATCGCGCGAAAATGAATCTATACATTCCCGCGCTTTTGCCGATGCATCAAGCTTCGATTTTCTTTATATGAAATCATGATGGTCCTGAAAGGAATCGTTTTTTCGAGATGGGAAGAATTTAAATAAAATGTTCGAAGTGGCTTGCACTCCAAGCCTCGATCCACACAAAACTAACAGCGGTAATGGCTGAATGATAGTGGTATGTGGGGGTATACTCGGGACAGCATTTAGGTTGGGCACAGGTGCGGCTCCAGCCCACGGCATTTATAAAATATTTTTTTCTCGTTAATGCTTACAGATAGACCCGCTGTGCATTAAGACTTTTTGATTGTATATGATTACAGCTGCTACAATTATTATATTTACCTCTATATCTGATACACCCTGTATAATCGACTTGCATACCTATAGTTGTCAGCACCGTTGACGAAAAGAAGACAGCTTTCAATATTGTCCATTTTTCCGACTCCTCATCTGGCTGTCCAACGATCCAACTTTCGTCCAAACCCTGTTCGAAGATTTCCCTCAAGAATGATTCGTATTTACTCACTAGATCATAAAGCTTCACAACATCGTCTGTTCGTGCCATGTGGTCTAAGAATTCGATACGGGTTTTGTGCAACGATGTGTTTAGGAATGTTAACTTGTTTATTTCAGCTGGAGATTCAAATTTTCTAAATACCTAGAAAGAATAATAATATTATAATATACTTATTGATACACTGAGAGAAATATCCTTTTCATTTAAAAGGCATTGCATTAAACCAAAAGTTTTTGCGTTTTCTATATGGCCAACATGATTTGGTGTTTCCTTGAAAAGGAATATAATTTAAAATCACGCATTTCTTCGGAAATTCTTC